>JAAEAF010001162.1:0-211350 GCA_011037195.1 Triatoma infestans | reverse complement strand
AAACTTTATTTATAATAAACATAAGAATAAAAAACTATAAAGTTTAAAAAAAAGTAAAGATTTCATATACAAATTTTAATGCAAAATAAAAACAAACAAGAAAAGAACAGAAAAACGAATTTACTTGAAATTTTTAATGAGAAATTTGGCATTGTTTTTTCGATACAAGCTGATCAATATCAGCCGGAATTGATGAGGTAGCTACCACGTACGCAGCTTTCTAATCGTGCATCACTCAGTCTTGATCGGTGGTCACTTTTGATTAATTTCATGGTTGAAAATAATTGTTCCCAAACATACATACTCCGAACAGAGACATCATTTGCTTTGCATTTTTCGTCAGAAGTGGAAATTTCTCAGGGCTCACATAAGATTTATAAAAATTTTTGATGTTTACTGAGAAGAATACATTTTTTAAATCGGTATTGTTCTGCATGTCAAGCACTTCCATTTGAAAGTCTTCGGAAACTTTATCCACATCGATATTAAATGGCGAGGAAAACATTTTCATGAAAACCGCTGTCTTCTCAGCTTTGAACATTTGGAATCGTAATTGAAATTCGTTGATTAAAATGTCTATATATTGTGCGTATTTTTGAGAAGTAGTAACGTTTTCTTTTTCTAAATGTGGAAAGTGAGACACATATTCTCATAATAATAAAGAGACATGTAACACATATTAATGTTACTAAAATAAAATGTATAAAAAATGTTTCAAAAAAGCAATAACCTGACGAAGCCTTAAAAAGAAAAGAAAAAATTCAAAATATAAAACATAAGGTTAGTAATTTTTGGACAAATAAAAAAGAATATTATTATATTATAAATAATAAAAATTTAATAAAAACAGATACAAACTATAATATAAATAAAATAATTGCCTGTATTGTAGTATCCCTCTGAAGAGAGCACGTTGAGTGCGGAAACGTAAGGGAACAGAAAACATTGTAATATTTGAATGAAAAAATAAATATAAGAATTTTGGCTGTAAAAAAGGTTCATTTCATAACCACCCAAAGTAAAGAAGAATCTAATATTACTTTTTTGGCAATAATATTGCACTCACGTCTTTCAAGAAACACAAGAATTGCTAAAATTGCTAGTTAACAGCTTACCATTCTGACTGATTGTGTGACAGAAGCAAACACAAACAAGCACAGACGTGGCGCGATCGTATTGCATGTTTAAACAAGTCGCCGACAAGTGAGTATCTCGTCAAACAAGCACAGACGCGGCGAGATCGTATTGCATGTTTAAACAAGTCGCCGACAAGTGAGTATCTCGCAAACAAGCCACAGACGCAGGCGCGATCGTATGCATGTTTAAAAACAGTCGCGACAAGTGAGTAACCTCGTTCACAAACAAGCACAGACGCGGCGCGATTAGTATTGCATTGTTTTAAACAAGTAGCCGGACAAAGTGCGTAGCTCGTCAAACAAGCACAGACGCGGCGCATTCGTATTGCATGTTTGATTGAACAAGTCGCCGACAAGTGAGTATCTCGTCAAACAAGCACAGACGCGGCGCGATCGTATTGCATGTTTAAACAAGTCGCCGACAAGTGAGTAACTCGTCACAAAAAATTGTTTCGGTTTAGTATTTACTACCATTTTATTATAATTAATTTTGTAACAATATATTGATGGGAGAAAGTCGATAAAATAAATTAAATTTTAGAAATGCTTGGCGGGCCGCATAAACATTTTTAACGGGCCGCAAGCGGCCCGCGGGCCGCGTGTAGCTCATCCCTGATTTAAAGCATGGTTCTGACAGGCAGATGGACATACTATCCATTCCACACACCCTCTACATATCACCTCCAAACAACAGTTTATATTGTGGCTCTGTTTCAAATAAACATGTAATACATATCGTCAATTACGGTAGCACTGTTGAAATTTGTTATCTATTGTACCTTAAGTCAATATTAAAAAAAAAATTTTTGGTTTTGACTTTTCAAAATTACACCTATCATTTCCATTCATTCACTCATTGAATAGAATGTTCCCTGGAATTTCGTTAAAATTTTCCTAGAGCCTGGTAAGAAATTAAGACAATATACGGATTTTCAGCTATTTTTGATCCCTAAACTTTGTGCTTACTTCAGTGCTTATTAACAAGTTACAAATCTAGGAATCCAGGTCTAATGGATCAAGTGATTCCAGATTACACTTTGAAAATTGATGTTTGAAAATTTAGAAAGGATTTTCGGTAAAAATTCTTAAAAGCCCAAATTCCATGAAAGGTCTGGATATGCCAGAAGGGATTTTTATTTGGGAGAAATTTCTACACAACACGTGGTAGTTGCTCCCATAGCTTTGTATTCGCTAACAGAATTCCCTACTAATTGCTTAGCTTGCCCAATTTTATTCAAAATGATTTATGCGATATATAAGATTGTGCTGTTTCGCACCAAAGGCATAACTTTTAAGAATAATTTAAATTTTCTTAAAATTTATTGGTTATACAACTAACAAGCAACATTATTGTTGAAACTTATTGAAATTTGTAAATTACCAAGGAGATATCTCAATAAATGTTGACAGCAATCATTGCCAGCAATCTGACAGCAGAGAGGTGTTACAAGGCCATTTGCATTTTATTTTTTAAATACAACGTTTTACGAACATTAGCGGAAAGGCTGTTGGATGAAAAACGACGTATTTCGGGTGAGACAGTACTGTGGAATTTATTATTGTCATTTTGTTGTTTCTGAAAGGAATGTATTTTTCAAAAATGGGCCCATTATAGGTTTCTAATAGCGCAGGATTTCATGCCTTCTCATCCGACGGTATAATAATAATAATAATATAATAGATAGGAGCTAAACAGCGTGGTTTAATGCCTTATATCCAAATCAGTTTAATGAGTGATGATATATTATTTATCAACAAAAAAAATCTATAGGCAACAGCCTATGAAGGACCATGAAGCACTTTTATGGTTCCTCGCCGTTTAGTTCTGACTTTCGCTATTTAGGTGCGCAACTCACTTTTTCTGCGACAACACCGAGTTTGTCCTCTTGGCAATCGAACCCTGAATTCTCGCACCAAAGGCGAACACGCTAGCTACTAGACCAACGCGTGAAGGCAATTGTTTTGTATGATTGCCTGCTTGTTTTGAGTCTTTTTTTATAGCTTACGTTCATTTCTTATGGTTTAAGCGTTTGGGAGTTCCAAGTAAAACTTGGGAAGTAGAAGACAATGGGAATCAGTGTGGGACTATTTTGAGACAGGTCTGTGAGACAGAGGGGAAACACCCATCCATCTTATGAGAGATTGCTTGGGTTGTGAGGAAATTAGGTTCATGTCTGTGAATGAGCTTAGGCTATTTCCCTTTAAGGTTATTGTCCGATTTGTTCGGACTGCGGTAAATCTTAGCTGGATTAGACCCGGTTCTAGATATTTGTTCTAGACCCAGTTTGTTGTTGTTTTTCTTCGGGGTAGTTATATGTGCCCATGGGGCTTTGGATAGCGTTGGGCATGGTCTCTCCTCATTGACAAATAATAATAATAATATTAGGAAGAGTAAGATAATACATTCTTCTTAGGATAGAGATAACCCTCGTAATTTTGGCTACCACTCTATTTAATTGGGATCAGAACTGAATTATTTTATCTGCATCATTGTAAGATAAATTAAATCTACAATCCAAATGTCCTCCTTTCTACTTAATTTGCAATGGATAACTTCTTTTTGTCCACTATTTCAAGCACTAAATGAGTACCAAATTTCATGGAAACGTTGGCTTTCGCACTGCTTCTTAGTAGCAATTAAAGAGTTCATCCGTCTGAACTCCTTGACGGATCTGTTATTCTGTTCAAGAAAGAAGTCCCATATAATTCATTCCCATGTTGATGAAACGCGAACCGGGCTGCTGGGGATTTAAACCATCTGGAAAAACTTCAACTTGTTGAATGTTATGGTAGTTTTTGCCCACTTGTCAGTAAATTGAAAGTTCAACCATGAAATATTAAAGCTTTGGAAGATCAGTGAAACGATTATCGATATCCTTTTCAATCGATCATTCTAGTTACGCTTTATGCAACATTGGAACAAACAACACATAGTAAGTGGTGTTTAGAAACACAAGAATGATGTTATTGCTGTTGTTGTTGTTACAGTGGAACAAGTATGGACTTGGGAGGCGGCCATGACCGTATATTGTTATATTGTAGGTGGAAGGGACAACTAATTGGCAGGTTGGTATCACGTTCCTGCCTCCAGCCAACACGGCTTTAATCCAACCTTCCTTCTCCCTACATCACTATATCTTTCTTCTTCTTCTACTACATTATATATCTCTACCATATTTACATCCTATCCTATCAAGAACTAATCGCATATTATAATTTTTCCTACATTAAAATCCACAAGAATTTAAACGTGTAAAAATATTAATGAAAACAGTTATAAAGCACTATCTATAATGGTCTAATTATTTAATAAGATCACACTTAAAACAAAATTAACAAAACAAAAACAATAATTAAAGTATAACTAATTTAATGCGAACTAATAAACAATTATAAGCGGTAATTATCTTCTTACACTACTTTTACCAAATATATAATTATCTTTGGAAAAAACTTATTAGGGGCTATTATTTTCTGGCCTTCTGTGCACTTGTAAATTATTTCCTTTTTCCTGGAATCTACAAAAAGCTTTTCCTGTCTGATCTTATTGTTAAGGAAACATAAAAGGAAAGTCTGTAATGTAAATTTTCTTTTAATATTTATTTTGTATGTTTTTTACTTTACCTTACTCCTGGACGTAATACGGTCGTGTCTGGTGTTCGAAATTGAGTTTTCACAGAAATATATTCTGAGGCTCTCTTTGAGGCAGTTAAGCTGTCTTCTAGATCACTACGTCAGTAAAATGAATGATCGATGTAGATTTATCGTTTTTTTGCTGATAATGGATAAGCGCTTCCTGCATATGCGTTTAGATTCTTGCAGGATAATTTACGCTTATATGTCTAAAACTCCTCAAAAAACCACACTTGTGACTAATTTTCCAGCTCGGGAAATCTTATCCCCGCTTTTGGATCCATCAATTTGATCATCAATTTGATCCGCTTTGGATCCATCAATTGTTGGACCCATCAAAATTGATTGTATTTTGATTGGATTAATTTAAAATATTTTTGGCTTTGGTACATTAATGTTTAGATTCTGGAGTTTCATTCCCTCCAGGTTCATCTATCACTTAGCAGTAATTAGTTTATTGCGTTGTCTTATCATTATCGGTTGACAAACCGGTGAGCATATCAGGGTTCTTTAAATTTCATATATATACATATACATTGAACATACCACTTTTTGTCTGGAGCACTTTTCCAAGAAAAAGTATTTCATTTCAAAGTACGGTTTATAACAACTACATAATATTTAGAAACATTAAATGCATTGTTGAAAATTCCTAATTTAAACAACTACAAAACCAGAGAGTTGTTCTAAGATTTTAAGGATTATCTCGCAAATAGCTCCAAATATTTTCTTTAAACTGCACCATCTGTCACATTTAATTAAATGTTTTCTAGAAATATTTATTGTTCAGTATTTAATTTAAATTCAAATTTACCGCCAACGGTGTACAATAATTTTATTTTGGAGGGGGGGCATTGTACTACCTTGATAATAATTTACTAGTTTATTAGGCTGTGTCCTAAAGTTATCCCAAAGAGAGGGGGTAACCTATGGTAGTGAGAGGTAAGGAGAAAAGTTGATGACGCGTTGTGACTGCTGTATGAACTCTGCTGCAAGACTGACAGTAGTCTCTCTCTCCTATGGCTTAGGCTACTGTATTTAAACAAACAGTTTTTTCTCACTCTAGTCTGGCCTAAAGATCTAATAGGATCTAAAGAGAGGGATCCAAAGCAGAGAGAGAGAGAGAGAGAGAGACAGGATCACTTTCTAGTTTAGGCCAGACTAGAGTGGGAGAAACTGTTTAGCCATAGGAGGGAGTCTTGCAGCAGAGTTCATACAGCAGTCACAACTCGTCAACAATCTTTCTCCTTACTTTTCACTACCATTTTTATATATTTTATTGTAAAGTCTAGGTAGTTTGTGCTTCTTTTCTATTATAAAGTGTTCAGCTTTACTTCTAGTTTATTTATCTAATCTAACCCAACTTCTCTCCTTCACAAACCGATTATATTAAACAATGAACCCTATTATTTAAAGCCCAAAATTCACTCACCCTCTGCGAAAATTCCAGGGCTGATTTGCGAAAATATCCGAGTTCTAAATCTGGAATCGAAAGCAAAATACGTTTTGTTTTTTTTTTGTTTTTTTTTTTACAAATCCAAGTAAGAGAAAAAAACAAATTTTACAAAAAGCCATAAAGAAACTTAAATTCACATGTTTAACTGTGGGTAAAATAGAAATAAAAAAAATTTACTACCATAAAGGTTGTTACATTTACCAATTTGAAATAAACTGGCAGACTTATTTAAGTGGAAAATTGTTAGGATACTTATTTTTTTTGTCTTTAAAAAAAATAAATAAATAAATAAAATCTGTGGAATATAGAGTGTACTAATTGACGAGTTTGGTCTGTTTATTTATTTATTTATTTTTTTTATTTTAGTGAAATGTTGTTAGCGAGAAAGACTTAGAATACATGATTTAGAGTTTAGTGGTGGGTACAAGAACGGAGAGAGAGAGAGAGAGACTATGGCATTGTAGTGTCTGTCTCACAACAGACTTTGCTTCAATATGCCCCTGATATAGGCTTCTCTCTCTTTTACACACACATACATATATATATATATCGTCACAAACTGCTCTAGAGTCTTCAGGTTTCCTCTTGTTCCTTCACTAACCGGACTTTTTTATCTTTTTCACCGGTGTGTGTGTGTGTGTGTGTGTGTATATATAGATATATGTAGGAGTATATGTGTAGACCTGTTACACCAGGCCATCCCGATGATAGAGATGTACAACAAGTTCAACCACTTACAATAATATCCTCCACGCGCACGCACACACACACACACATACGCATATAAACACGCACACACACTCACTCAGACAGACAGACCCACTAAAGTACCATATGGTATCAACTTTATATACTATTCTATAATTATTTGTATACTATATAATACAAATTATAATAACTTATAATTAAACAATAATACTAAATATACGTATAATATAGTACTTAATAAAAATAAAAATAACTTTTTTTTTTTATACAATGGTTTGATAATTAATACTTTTTATTTCAAACAAACAAAATAAAAAATTCGCAGATGTTCATTAAAAAAAAATAATGCAGTCATTTTCAATCATTACGCTAAATATTAATTATTAGAATTTTTAAAAGACATGAAAATAAGTAGGAAAACAAATAATTAGTTAAGCAAAACTAATTAAGCATTGACAAATAATATAGAATTATTCTCTAATTATTGTTATTATTTTATATAGATAGTAATTGTTACACTGTTTAATTTTTTTATTTTATTTTTCATACTTTGTAAAAAAACTAGTCAATTTCCAGCCCCCAAAAATCTGATGTAGTGACACGATTTTCTCTTACACCAATTAATACAGTTTAATTAATAAATGTTTTTTTTTTTTAAATTGGAACGTTAACAATGTTTTGTTAGACTGGCTATGAAAGAAAGTAGTAGGGGTTATTCTTGTATACCTGAATGCGCTTATGTTGAACGCCTTCGTGTCAAAACCAAAAACTAAGTGTGTGCCGTTTAAATTTAAACCTAACTTAACAAGATCTCCAAACATTCTTTAAAAAAAAAAATCAGTGATTCTGGAAAACTGTTTTTTAAATAAAAGTGAAACGTTTTCTGTCTGTGCAATGTCTGTTCTGTTTGTCAGCGCACTTCCGGTTTTACCAGATTTGCCTACAAAATCGACGATAGAAATTACTCTGTGACGTTTACTCGACCGACTTTCTCGTCTTTCTTTGGACAACAAAGTACTAATCTACAACACTGTACTCAAGCCTCTGTGGACGTATGGAATCGAAGTGTGGGGCTCAACCAAGCGCTCCAATTATCTCCGACTACAAACCCTCCAATCCAAAATCCTTCGTAAAGTCACTAACTCTCCTTTCTATGTTTCTAACTCCATCATTCACAAAGACCTAAATATCCCTTTTGTCTGCTACCTCATTTTATCCCGATACAAATAATTCCATGCATCGCTCCCAGACCATCATAACCCTTTATTCCAAGAACTTTCTTCCCATTCCATCCCTGGAAACCCTGTCAGAAGACTCCCAGTGGCAGAGAGATCTGACAGAGTGACAAATGTAAATATGTAAATAACGTAAATATCATTCCCCTCTCAGCCTAACTTTGCTATTAAACCTATTCACTAAATCTTTCCTAATATTTTCCAAAGCTCTTCTCATCCATATTCCCTATTTTCCGTTATACATCTCCTTCCTCACTTATTGAAAATATTTTGGGAGAGTTGTCAATGGACAGCTGCTCCACTCTTGTACATAGTTTCATTCATCAGATTTACTAGACACATTATTATGTAGTTGTAAATATCTAATTAAAAAAAAAAAAAGCCTACAAATTTGAAATTCTACGTATACTTCTCTGTTTGTATATTAATGTAGAATTATGTAGATTAATGTAGTCACTGTCCGGTGAACAATGCAGAAAAATTCCGGACCCATAAAACGTATTATATATGAATCTTCTTGGACGGGCGGGGTCCAACCTGCGGTCCAGCAAACAATTTTAAACAAATATAAATAAGTTGGTTTTCAAATCGTTCTGCCTTGAACTTCTAATGAGATGTTTATATGGCAATGGCCAGAGGAGTTTTTAAAGAAAAAAGATTTCTTTGTTGCTCTACGTTTCAGGTACCATTGGTGTCCTTCAGAAACTCTTTAGGGCACCTAAAGCGCTATGAAGTACCAAAATGTGGTCGCACCAATGTTACCCGAAACGTAGAACAACAAAGAATTCTTTTTTCTTAAAAAACTCCTCTGTCGTATATACAATTCATTCTTATTTATTAATGTTTTTTAATACTATTCAGATATATTTGAGGTGTCTTTTGTCTTCAATGAATGAGGGAAAATATCTCGGTTGGTTGGTTTTATTTACGTTTTAAATAACAAGGAAACAGCTTTTCAGTTTAAAGTTGTCCAGATTGTTACCTACCAATTTTTAAATAGAACATATCGAGCTGCAATCTGGCATTCAATTTAAAGACTAGATTTTTAGATAAATCCAATCATTCTTCCCAAAAACTAATATCCCTCACCTCACAATTCTGCCTTCATTCGTTTTGGGGAGGGGGCATTATCAACTAATTTCATGGATGATAGTAAAACGAAGTGTACAAATTAGAATCAAAATATCTGTAAAGCACCTTTAGAACTCACTAAGATTTGTAACTACTACCATCAAACTACTAGATACTGTTATAGTTTCTCAAATAATCAGCTATCGCACTGTTACTTTTTTAGTAAAATGTTTAAAAATTAATGAAGTTTATCACTTAAGTCGTTCTTTTGATCTAAAACGACTCTATCTCAAACGGCTTTCATGACTACTATAAATTGATCAGGCTACAAGCTACTATAGCAATTATTCTTGCTCATCAGGTATTGTTAGTGTTTTTATTTTAAGTGTGGTCCAAGACCGTTCTTCTTTTGCCAATGTGGCCCATATAACCCAAAAAAGTTGGCCACCCTTGTTCTAGAACCAATTCGCCAGCTCTCTCAGTGCCCACCATATATATCCTGCACGCCAATACTCCTCCATTCAAAGTCAATTCTCAAACATATTTTTATTTTTATTTTTTTGTTACTCCTGCAATCGTGTCAGATTTTTTTTAACTTGAGTTTTTACTTGATAGCGAATGGTCTATATGAGTTATACCACCAGCATTGGCGGCTGGTGCATAAGCATTGCGACACTGCAGCATTCCCAGAAAATAACTACGAAAATTAAATTTATGATAAAAAAGTAATAATAACATAACAATTTTTGCATCAAATTATTATTTAATTACCACTAATAAATGCGTTTTTAAAAAAGAATTATTACATCAAGCGTTGCTTGATGTTGACGTTGGGCCCAATAGCTGTGTCAAAAAATGAATGGTCATATTCGGTTATTTCCGACAAGCTTCGTTTCCCTCAGTAATGTTACCCAACTAGTGCTATTTTAGCTGCTCACCTAGCAGCGTTGATTGTAATTATGTGCGATGTTGTAGGTTATGTTACAAAAATATATATATATATATATTTTTATTGTGTTCAATAATATTTTTTTTTTTTATTTATAGAATACAAATATAAAATAAAATAAATATTATATTATAGGTTTATCAAGATGGATCTGTTAGTGTTGAATATTTAAAAATAAAAATTAAATTTTCTCAATTGACATTACCAGAAAAAATTGAAATAAAAAACAATGGTAGTTCCATTCTTAACATTATAATTCAGCAAATAGCAATTAGTACATGATTTTTTCTCAAATAAATAATTTTAATGAAAAAGTTATTCAAAAATTTGATATAGCTAAAACTCGGAAGAATGGATTTTATATTCAAATAATTTAATTTTTTTATATTACTTTTTTTTGAGAAATCATGATTTTTTCCGTATAACAGATAATATCTCAAAAAATAACCATGCGAATTTACTGTCAATGTAACTGAGTTGAATTTTTTTTTCATTTATTTATTTGAAATTTACAACTGTAAAAGCAATGCTCCTACAACTAGTTAATATGTTAACAAGTGTATAAGTGTGGGAGTTATCACCCATTGGTGAATCTCCATCTGATTTTTATTTACTGACCTCCTATGTCGAGGAAGTCGCGCGGCCAGCGCCGCTTTAGGCGTCGAGTCGGGTTGTCAGGAAGGGATGAAGATGAGAGGTGATGAATTAGAGGATTAGGATGTTCAGAGAGACGGGAATGAAACTTTTTATAGCGAGCTGTAATTAAGTTTGAAATGAAAGGTATATTGAGATCTGTGGATAGTTTTCTTGGAGACATAGATGGAGCATTAGTTACGCGGCGAAGAATTTTTGATTGAAGTGATTGAAGACGGTAGATATTAGAATGTTTGGCTGACCCCACAGTTCGAGTCCGTAAGTCCAGATCGGTTTGAGTAATGCGTTATATATAAGTACTTTGCTGATCAATGTCAGTTTTGATCGTCTGTCAAGCAGTCGGGCTAGTAGGTAAAATCGTTTCTTCATTTCTTGTCGTTTGAGTCTTGTGTGTGGATTTCAAGTTAGCCACTTGTCAATGTACATTCCCAGATAACGTACAGTGTCCGCGCAAGGGAGTGCGGTATGGTTTAAATACACTGGAGAAACAGGTGGCACGACGAAGAGTGAATGTAATTTGTTGGCATTTCTGGACATTTATTTTCATTTTCCACTTAACAAACCATTGTGGAGAGAATTCAGATGTTGTTGACTGTACCGGGTCAGAGTAGGAGAGAGTATGGCGATGTCGTCTGCGTAAGTGAAAGTCGTGATGTGAGGATGAGTTGGTATGTCGGCAGTGTAAAGTATGAAGAGTAGTGGTCCGAGAATACTGCCCTGAGGAACACCGGCCTCTGCAGGGTAAAAAGAGGAAAATGCTGTTCCCTGGTTGACAGAGAAATATCTATTGTACAGGTAAGACAATAGAATCAAGTAGTAGGTATGTGAAAGACAGTTTTCGAGTTTCCACAGTAAACCCAGATGCCAAACACGATCAGATGCTTGCGCAATGTCTAGAAAGGCACCCGAGCAATACTCCTGCCGCTCTAGAGAAGAGGCGATGAGATCTATGACACGATGACCCTGGTGAATTGTGGAATGAAAACTACGGAATCCAAACTGATGATGAATGAGTTGAATTTAGATTCATGCAGCACCCCCACTTGGAAAACTTCACGGGCTGCCACTGGTTGGTAGCACTGGTTAGCACCAGCAAAATTAATGTAATATTAATATAAATCTTTTAACCGGAAGTTAGACTTTTACAGGATTGGCTTTTACTGGAACGGAAGATATTAACATGTACTATACAAAAATAAATTATTATAAATTTCTTATACTAATAAAATCTTCGGCTTAGATCAAGAATCTATCCCATAAACATGGCGATGTAGTTTCTCTCATAGCATTAATTTTTGACCACCCATAACATGAACAGAGAGGATTCTTGAAGCATCATATCTAATAAAAGATTTACCTATATTTTTCTTATTGAGTTATTTGCATAAAAGAAACAGGCATTTGTTTGTAATAACAGCCATGATATTATTAGCTCTAGTATATAATAATAATTAAAGAATAGAGTATCACTATTATTGCTGAAACATGTTATGTTGATGATAGTGGCGGGGAGGGGAACACTATTATGGTAATCATAATCTCAACCATTTATTGGTTCAAATCGTTTTTAACGTTCAATGAAGCAAAGTAATTTGAACCTGTATATTGGCAAACATAGCGAGAAGGCGATATTATTACACTAGATAGTATACAAGAGACTACTTGTGTTCCATTGAATTGTTCCAGTTTATTAGCTCACGTACATTGTAGATACATTGTCTGCCTACATTGCTTCTACATTTCTTCTGATTTATCTTTTCTTTTTACACATTTTGAACTGATATTTATTAAAGATAATAAAAAAAAAATAATTTAAATTATTTTTAAATGAAAATGGAATAAAGAGATTACATTTTTTTGGTGTATCACTAAACAGTTAAAATGTAACTCGTAAAGAATATAACAGGCTGTTTACCTTTCAGTGCCCACACTTCAACATCCTGCCCACAAGTATAACCACACCTAACAGAAACCTCTCTTTGTCTTTCATACCTATCAAATATATTTTATACCTCACTATATTTTATATGTTTACATATATATGTATATATATATATACATTTTTTCCAACCCTCTTACCTTCTTCTTCATACCAGCATATCTTTTCATTGTATTTTATTTACTATTGTTTTCTTATTAAGACATTAATAAGTAAATGATTTTTTTAATTTTTTTTTTTTAATATATGACAATTGGTCACAAACCACTATATATTATGTATTTATTTATTTCATTCTATCTTGTACAGTCTTGAGAGGGTGGTATGTTTATAAGATATTTTGGGTGCGGCAACTTTGGTGTGAAATGGAAATTTATATGCAGGGGTCGTCTCTTGGGCGGGAAGATATACTTTGTTGAAATGCTAAAATAATTAAAACTTATGTCTATATGAGTCACTTTGCTGGATATCTTGTCTATATATATATATTTGAGTGTATATATGTACATATAAATAATGTTGTATGTTTGCCTTGTGGTCCTTGTCTGTCTCTCTTTATGTATGCATATATTTATGTACAAATACATAGGTCAAAGTCTTAATTACTTTATCTTACCGCTGAGGGAGAAAGTATTGCAATCTTGTTCCATTTTCGAAGTTGAATTTTCTTTAACAGAAATATACATCCTTTGAGATTCTTCGAATACGACAAAAAAAGATTTTAAATAATAGTATATACGGAATAGCTAAGTGGTTAGCGTGCTGGACTACCACGCGGAGGGCCCGGGTTCGAGTCCAGCTGGGCTATGCTTAGATTTTTTTCTTCCTAGGAGCCTGTATAGCTTCACCTGTCCGGTGAAGGAAAGTGTTGTCTGTTGTTGTCTGTAAGGAGAGAACACTGTCCAAAGGCCGACGGTGCACTAAGAAGGCTCCGGGCGCTAATGACCGACCATAGATGTTGACGCGCCTTAAATTAAAAAAAAAATATGAATACTAAAACATCGCATACACAGCCCTTGTATGATTTCCACTCTATGACTTCGTCTAAACAGTGTTCAAGATCTTTTGAATTTGGAATGAATTTACTTACCTACATACCTTGTTCTTTTCTAACCTTATTGTGCAGCAACAATCTTCAAAAGTTTGCTATTGCTATTGTTTTGGTTTGCATCTACATGGAATTTCTTTTATATTATTAGAATTAGAATTAGAATGATGCAGGGGAGGACTAAAACCAGGCACTGCAGCCTCCCATTGAGGCTTATTGTGCCAACCCCTCAAACCTAGTAGTGGAAGCCTCCCCTCTTCATGAGGTCCAAAATCTTCCCCACCAGTCCCTCCTGGAGCTCGATTCCTCCGGTCTCAACGTGCCGAAGATCTCGTACCTCAGTCTGCCGATTGCAACGCAATCAAACAACAGGTGAGAGGCCGTCTCCTGACACAGTCTGCACAAGGGCTCTACATCCACCAACCCCACCTTGGCAGATGTTTTTGAACCTGCCATGCCCAGTAAACACCCGTTATCAAGAAATCTGATACCTGCTTAGACCCAGGATGTATCTGGTCCTTCTTCCACACAGCTCCGGCATAACCATTTTGCCGTGCTTCGCCCCAGTACTCAGCCTCTGGTATTGGTTATGTTCCCTCCGAGTCCAGTCTCTCAGAGCCGCCCTCGCCATACTTTTGGCTATTCCTAGAGCAGGTTCCGGTCCAAGGAAGGGAGTATTCGCTCCGTCCCTGGCCAGTTGGTCTCTTTTATATTATACTTTATCCAACGTTGTTTTGGGCACGTCAATCTTTTTTCAATTCCAAGTTTTTCTAACATTACTTTCCAAGATTGTCTGCTCTTCTAACCTGCTTACGTCCAATGCATCTTAACTAGAGCTCTTTCTGAAGACAGATCTTTTTAAAAGTTTCTCGTTTTATGATAGTTGCAATATTGTCGGGTTTTAGATTCCTTGGCGTTTTTTTTTTTTTCCTTTTTTTGTTAAATAACTCATTCTTCAAACTCTTTGTGAGACAGACAAGATTCGCTTAGAGGCATGTTAAAACTGTCGATTTTTAGTTTCCTTCAAGATCCTCTTTTAGATAATTCTTTTCCTCCATTTAATGTTTCACAAGTGTTTGTACGTTTCACAGTCACACACTCAGAACATTGCTCAATTAATGTTCAAAAACTGGTTTGATTAAAGAAATTTCTTTATTTATTATTATCATTTAATTTGTTTATTAATTTGGCCCATGTTTTCTGAAACTACACCCACCACACTGATATTTAAGTTATCAAAATTCTATTATTATTATTATTACTACTGTACGGACCCCCTGTATCAATATTTCAAAACTAAAAGGTTATTAATATTATGTAATTAAATATTACATAACTATACGGAACAATAAATATTTATTATTAAAAATCTTTATAAGTGAAATTATTGTTTTATGTGTTTATCTTTTAATTAGATTTAAAGCGTATCGTTATTATTATTATTATTATTATTATTAAAGAATATAATATAAAACATTTACACTACTGTAAAACAATAACTAAGTTGTAGTGGCATTATTGACAGAGGGACAATAATGGGAAGGTTATAGTTTACACTAAGAAGGTTAAGTAAAAGAACATGGAGAATAGTCTTTACGTTTTATATATTATTGTGGTTCATACTTTATTGTATTTTGTGTTTAAATTTAAGTAATTATTTGTTATTAATTAATTATTATTAATATCAAGTACCCTACAAGGTCACATTGGTTGACTTAGTGTCGCCCCCAAAGCTGAAACAACCGCGCTTCAAACTTTAGAGGTGAATATTAACCTGAAGAAAGCGTAACGTCGGTTTGTAACAAACTACTTTACTCATTCCGAATATATTTTAGTGTTTTACATGAAAATGAATAAATTTTGAAGTTAAGTTAGAAAAATTTGTCTTTTTATTATAAGATTGTATTTAACAGCAGTAAGTCTTGTGCGTATTTCATAACGATTTTTCATTTTCAAAAAAGACCTTAAATCAAGTATTTTATACTTCCTCAAGAAGTAATATAAAAAAAAGTAAATTTAATACTTCACAGTATTCATTGGAAAAAAAATATTGTTTATTTGAAATAAGAAAAATTCTCCAGTGAAAGAATGTCATGTCAATAAAAACTCGGTAAGTACTAAATTACCAAAGATACAGATTTAACAGTGTTAAGATATATATATTCATGCCTAAATTAGGAAAAGAATAAAAATAAAAACGTAACATAAGAATTAGTTTGGATGAAAGTTCCAAAGATGATAAAATTATAAAACCGGTTAAGTGATAGACCTATGGGACACATTAAACTAACCAAAGTATTTTTACAACGGCCCATAGAAGTGGCCCCCGAACTCTTTCTTTAACAGCTGGCTCTATATTATTCCAAAAGTGATAATCTTCCTAAATCAAATCGTTTATACAATATTTTTTATGAATTAAAAAGAAGGTTTATATTATTATTGAATATTATTTATTATAATAATAATAACGAGTGTAAAGATGAAGTTCGTGGTTGGAAAGTCGACTACTATACATATATTGTACGTATATTAAAATTTTGATTTTTTTTTACTTTCTCTTACGCCTAATAAGAGAAAGTATTGTAATCTTGTCAAATTTTCAATATCGAATTTTCACCGGAAATATTCGTTTTGAGGTCCCTTGAGTCCAAAAAAAGTGGTTTTTAGAAAATGGTGTGTGTGTATATGTATGTGAACAGCATAGCTCAAAAACGAAAAATCGTAGAAAGTTCAAACTTGATATTTCGTTTAGATATCACCATTAGGATCTGACAGTACATTATCTTTGAAAATTCCTCAACCGGAAGTACCACTTTACTTTACTAGTTTTTTTTTTTGCGTTTTTCTTGAAAATGGCTCCGGGCGATTTTCTTGAAACTTGGTATATCAACTACATCTACAACGAGCTACAACTATTATTTGAAACATTTCTCTGGGAAAACTCATTTAATGGCAGTTATGAGGGAGGGGTGGAGTTAGGTTTTCATCTAAAGTGCTATTTTAGTTTATTAGACAATTCTGTCATCTAAATAATGTTAATTAGAATTAAATATGTTGTTGAAATTCCGAGTTTGAAAAAAAATCGGGATAACCGGAAGTGCGTATTACTAAATAATTTACAACTTTACTAAATAATTTTTTTCACTTTTTTGCGAATGGTCTGTGTGTGAGTATGTATATGGACAGCATAGCTCAAAAACGAAAAATCGTAGAAAATTCAAACTTGATATCCTGTTTAGATATCATCATGGGATCCGACAGTGGGTATCCGTTAAAATTCCTCAACCGGAAGCATCACTTTTTCTTTTTTTTTGCGATTTCCTCAAAAATACCTCCAACAATTTTCTATAAACTTGGTACATCAACTACACATACAAAGAGCTACAACTTTTATTTAAAACATTTCTCCAGAAAAATTCATTTAAGTGTACTTTTTTGGGGGAGTTGTGAGGTTACGGTTTTTTCTAAAGTGCTAGTTCAGTTTATTATACAATTCTATCATCTAAATAATATTAATTAGAATTATATATGTTGTTGAAATTCTGAGTTTTAAGAAAATTAATAAACCGGAAGTGTGTTTTTACTGAACAGTTTTTTTCAGTTTTTGTGATTTTCTTCATAAAAACACCCGACGAATTTCATTAAATTTTGTATAGTAACTATACAGTTTGTCAATTACAATTTTGAAAACTGGAGTATGAGAAAGTTGTTTGAGTGTTTGACACCAAATTTCTTTTTTTTTAATTGAACATAGATACAGTTTCATTGCTTCTACCTATTTATTCCATTTGATATTTTTGAAACGTTAATTTTATTGTTTACCTCATTCAAAGGCAAAACAAAAATAACAGATTAACCAATCCAAACACTGGAAAGGCAGTTTAGCAATCTTCCAAATCTGTTCAAACGAACTTTCATTATATTATAAGAAATAAAGTTTTGAATAATGGAAAGGATTAAAGAGTTTACGATCATATCAGTGTAATTTAGCTTCCTGTTACTAACAACAGAGTAAGAGGAAGTATCGAGATCTTGTCAAATTTTCAAAAATAGACCGCAAATACATGTTTTGAGGTTGCTGTGCAGGGGGAGTTGCAAACTCTGCAAAAACTTCAATAAAGAAGGAATTGTGATGCTTAAATGCATTTTTAAATTTTATATTTTGAGAGGTCACAGCCATCCTTTCCCCACATCCCGATCCTGTCCTAAGCACACGTAACCTTCAGCAACATTTGGAGTCTCTAGAGAAGTGGTTTTTGCAGATGGAGAATGAAGGTTAACTTCCAAAAAAGCAAAAATATAACGTTCACTCTAAGACGTGCCATTTGTCCCCCAGATCATATGAACCACATCTTATTACCATGCGTTGCTACAGTTAAATATCTAGGACTCTATATAGACAAATGCCTGAAATGGAACCGCATATACAAGACTGAAACGAAACGAAGTAAAAAAGAAAACGTTACAGCCTACTGAAGCGACTACTGGACAGGACGCTCAAAACTAACTTTAAATAACAAAATACTTATCTACAATCTACTGTTAAAACCAATTTGGACTTACGGACTCGAGTTATGGGGGGCTCAACGAAACATTCCAAACATCCACCGCCTCCAAACCCTATAATCCAAAATACTCCGTTGTATAAACCAATGCTCCGTTTTACGTTTCTAATCTGACTATCCATTCCGATCGCTCCAGATTCCATTTATAAGCGACCTTATACCCCCCAAATACGTTACCGCAAATTTCACACCCGTCTCGCCCATCATTACAATCCATTAATTCATCAACTTTCCTCAGCATCCATTCAAGATAACCCTACTCGACGACTGAGGCAGCAGTGGCCTCGAGATCTCTTGTAAGTGCGCAGCCGGAATAGTGTGGAGTGATTTTTCCTTTACCGTTATTGTGAGTCATCTCATTTACTTGTTGCTGGTTATGCAAGCATACCAGCAGTTGTAAATTTTCAAATAAATGAAAAAAAAAATTTTAAAGTATATTAAGAGTATATATAAAACAATAATATTCTACAATTCCGTTATTCTTTCCAAGTACCAATGTTTTTTAATGAATCATTTATTTTCCAACAATAAAGATCTGTTCTAGCAACCGCGCCGCTGGTGCAATTCTATGATCTTCTGGTTCCCAGTTAAAATAAAGACCCAGATCCAAGGATTATGAGCCCCCTAAAGATCAAGAAATAGCTTTTAACAATACAGAAATTGACTGATTTCAAGTTCAGTCAGTTTACTTCTCAAATTAAGCTTTTTATCCCACTGGATCTCGTTGTAATTTATCTCAAATAGTTATTGAATTCTTCATTAAAAGCGTCTTGTCTCACCATTATCTTTCTTTTATTCAATAATAATTACATTCTTCAGCAAAACGTTCCGCACCAACACTCTCTAAAAAGTTTATTTATCATCCAATTTAGATCTATACAATAATCTACCGCCTTCTTAATAATTTAGTAATTGATAAGGACTTCTTAATCATTAGTCTTGTCAAGAATTTCTCTAAATAATCTATTATCAAATCTTTTTATTGCTGTACACTATTAGATATTGTCACAATTAGAATTATCCATTATAATTATATACTTTGAAACAATAAAAAGTAGTAATAATTATAATTGAAAAACTCTTCAATTATTTTAATTAAAAAAAAAGTAATTAATGATTTAAGATTATCTATCCTTTTCAAGAGAGAAAAATTAATATTATTATTATTATTATTATTATTATTATTATTATTATTATTATTATTAATTGTTTGTGGCCCTATCTTTGAAGGGTGTTGTTGGTAAAATAATTAGAAAGCAGAGATATTGAACAAATCTATAAGTGTTTGTAAGATTGTGTAGATATTTCTTGGAATAGGAAATTGCTTGTATCGAAAATTATTTTTGACGTTAATTTATTGCTAAACAGAAAGATTTGCGAACGAACATATGAAATTTTATAAATTGAGTTCTTATTATTGGTAAGATATATTTTATGGCATTTTATGTGTTGCGGCCCAGTAAACTTCCGCCTTCGCCTTAGATATGCTCTGCTTTCTTCTTCTATGTTGCAAAGCGGACACCAGGGGCTTTCGACTACTCCAATACGATGGAAGTGGTACTGCAGATAATCATGCCCAGTCATGAGACGAAAACAGGTCACAGCTTTGCGCAAGTCCTGCGATGGTCTCGTATTAAAGTCTAGAAGCCCTATATCACATCTTCACTTGGATCCAGACAGCCGCATCCTCCCAACATGTTCTTTTAATAGCAGCCCTGATAAGTTTGTTTTTGGAGGTGGTTAACAATATAGCATACAGGCATGTTGATGCTGAGCTGCACAGATTCTCGCCAGCCAGCCTCCAGGGATCCAGTATAATACAACCACCTTGTCCGCCCTTGCAATGAGGTCAAACTTTTCCCATATATTTTAGGGCGCCATGATTTGTCCGTAAGTAGGGTGATTGGCTACGTCGACGAGGACGGCTTTGAGGTCTTTGAGAAGGATTATCTTGTTTTTGTGGCAACGTTTAGGTGATCCAGAACAAGACTTAGGGCAGCTATTTTCCCGTCAAAATTGTTGGCCTCCACACGTACTGGCTTACACGCTTGCATCTCCATCCTTATTCGCTTCGATGGCCAAACCATCGGTGTATATATGTAACCATTGTAGTTGCAGTGGACCTCTCAGCAATAGTTGCAGCGCACCTATTTTCTGCTCATATTCCGGCATTATGGTTGTAACCAGGTCTATTTCCAATCTGGGAAGCTTTAGCCATATTTTGTAGTACCAGCATTTTGATAGCTCTTCCCTCATACCTGCTCATAGCCTAATTTTGAGGATATAGGCTTGACTGCTGAAGTGTTTTGTATTAGACGTTGCAGGGCACCAAAGTAATTCGTCAAGAACTCGAATTTTATGGACCTGTAATTACAAAAAAAAAATAATCTTCAGCGAAACCAATATAATCAACCCCATATGACTCAAAAACCGAAAAAATATAGGAAGCTCAAACTTTTATAGTTAATACGTTTTGTTATCACTGCCCACACCAAGGTGGGTTTCGAAATCCATCAACCGGAGGCGATTCACTATATGACTACATTTTGTCATTTTCAATAGTTTTTCGCGATTTTCTTGAAAACGGTCCCAATGATTTTTTTAAAAATTTTAAATACAAACAGAGATTTATATAATATTTTTGCGGGAATATAATTTTCAGCAATTCTGGCGGTTGTGTGGACGTCGGGTCTTAGCTCTAAAACAGTTATTATAAATTTTGTTTGGGATTGATTGCGTTTAATAAAGATAATATCTTATTTCCTAATTCCAGAAGATATAATTGTACGGGTCCTTCCCCATAAAATAAATGTAATAATGTCTAATGAACATTTACTAATGCTTCCAAGTCTGGGAAAAATTTGTCAATTATAATTGTGAGAGTCATGTGAAAGTGAAAAATAATTAGGAGTAAGAGAAAGTTATAAATGTAAAAGTAACGTAATGCGTAATCTCCAGGCGATCTTTACGCCCAGCTACCAATCAGCAGATGACTTAGAATTGGCGTATAGCAAATATTATTCAAGTAAATAAAATCCAAAGCCAATAACGGGAATGAAACCACAATATATCTCAGCTTGGCGATCCATACCTCTCTCTAATCACAAACTATCATGGCGCCTCAATTATATCATTAATCATTAAAATGTCACACATTGGTTTTTTGATTGACTGATTAATCAGTCAGCAAAGACATGTGGATGAACCATATATAGAGGTTCATATGGACCGCTAAGACTTCACAGTTCACACAGTTCATATGGATGTATCTCATCAGTTAGTTCTTTTGATTTGAATAGCTTGGTCAGAGTCTCAACCCGGTATAATACAGCATCACAGACATTTTCCGTGATAGCCTGCTTCATTTTGTGGTCATCGACCGGTTTCGGGCGTACGCCCATTTTCAGGATGCGTTTATCAGACAGTGTGATAACAAAGACTTGCACAGAGCAAATTCAGTTTATACACTCAAGCAAATTCAGTGTATTAACTGAATTCAGCGTATTCATTCATTCAGTGTATTAACTGAATTTGCTCTATGCAAGTCTGTATTATCACACTGTCTGACAAACGCATCCTGAAGATGGGCGAACGCCCGAAACCGGTTGATGACCACAAAATGAACCAGGCTAATCACGGAAAATGTCTCTGATGCTTTCCAGCTCTGCGGAACCAACCACCACAACAACGATATAATACAGTGCTGATATCGGTTTTGTTTTATATAGTAACAGTTTCTGATTTTAATTGTGACTTTAAATTGTGCTTGCCTTCTTAGTTTTTAAAATCTTGGAAGATGTTTATCGCAGATTAAATCCTAGCCTTTTGTATTTTTAATCTTAGGACATTTTTCTCAAGAACTAAGTTCTTACTTTCTTAAAGTCTTGGAAGGGCAAGCAGAGAGGAGAGTTCTTTTGAATTCTTGCCTTTAACTCTTCTTTTGTGGATTCCGCTTAATATTTACTGGTGACAGTAAATAGGATAAAACTGTTTTTTCTAATTGATGACAGCCTGAGCCACAGTGCTCCGGATCTTGAGCATTTTCTGATCTTTTGTTGAAACTGGTTTAGACAGGCATTTATTGCAAACGAAAAATGCTTTTTTTCTAAAAAAAATTCAGAATTAACCAATGTTTCATAATATGAATACTTATTTAATTAATTGTTCTATCAAAATGCGAGGTAAAGGCTCAATTTTTTTCGTCTAGTTTACTTTGATAAGAACACTTTTCAATTTTTTCTCTTTAATTTAACTAAAAATTAATAAATAATAAATAACAAATTCTTAGGTTTTAGTAATTAGAATTCTTTTTAATATTATGGTAATCTATGATTCTAATTTATATGTACATTTTTAGCTAGTACATACATATGTTTATGTAGTTTTATGTATAAATATTAGGAGAAAATCTCTAAACATAATTCAAAAGTCCACAGCAAGTCTTAAAAACACCACGAGACCATCTTAAGAACTAAATACAAGAGATTTGTGGTTGGGAAGTTAGTTGGGGAAGTCTGGTCCTGCCAGTTCTTCCTCCTTGCTACATCCAGTTTGTGTGAATACTCCGGCTGTTCTTATATGGTTGGTTATAACATAATGATTTATTTACACAAATAGTCCTCTCATATTAGCTCTATAATATAAACACGCACACAACACCCACTTCTTTTTAAGCCCTCTTCTTTAATCCCTTCCATTTATTCTATTATGAATTCTTCCAATCTTCCGTATTAAAATTGCAGCTATTGTATACTAATTAAACCATTTTTTTTTTCCTCTATATATTTTCTAAAGTTAGTGATTAAGATATAATTTCTTTAGCAATGTAGAAGAAGTTTCTTTAATTACTTGCTTCCCTTGTTTAATATCCTCGATAAGTGGCGCCATAATGCTTCTACATTCACATAATAAGGAAGTAAATAAATTGGCACACAAAAGATTTAGTTGTTATTATTGTTATTGTTAATTTAATGTTTATTTAAATGACTGTCCATCGATTGATCAAAAGCTTGCCAACTCCCATCTAGTTCATCCCACAACAACCTAAGTAGTTCCTAAAAAATGTCTGTGACTGATAAGTAAGCAGTTTGGTTTGACACTTGGAACTAGAAATCTTACTCCATCTTGGTCTTCTAAATTATATCTCAATCAATCCAGTAAGCGGATCCGTATTTAAACTTCAAAAACTCCATTTTATTCCTTCATATTTGCTCATTACTGTAAACCAGGATTGATGAGGAGATATATTCTATGATAAGTTTGGCATAAGAAATTTGGTGCGAATCTTTTTGACAACTTGTATAGTCACATTTCGCGCTAGATGCAATTTCCTGCAGTTGTAGCAATTATTCTCTTCCGTTCAGACTTTACTGTGCCAAAAAATGTGCAGTGTGTATGCGCATAATAGGCATGTATGAGCATAATCTTTTGAGCAACTCATATTTGAAGACTGACAAAACCATCTTTCCGAATTGCGGTACAGACTAGTCCTAGAAAAGTATTAAGATACTTTTTCGATCAAATGTGCGCCAAACCCTTCGAGAAAAAGTTCATGATACTCTGTGATAGCGATAAATGTAAGGTTAGAAAATAATTGCTGAATTGTAATCCATGTCCGAAGAGAGATGCTTAAGGATAATTAAAAACAAGACAAGGATAATTAAAGATAATTCCTTCCAATTCCTTCTAAGTTCTCCTGTCTTCAATTCCTTCCGCCCAACATTCTTCGAACAATCACCTGTTTCACCTTAAGAACTTCCAGCTCATTCCACAAGACCAGTAGTATACTACTTTATCTTTTTTAATACAGTAATTTCTTTATTCAACAAAGTAAATCCCTGCCTAAAGAGTCAGTGGCCCCGGATCCTTCTTTTTTTAGTGATTGGCCTTAGTCATTGGCGTTAAGCTATTAGGCGACAGACTGTCCAATATTATTTGCCATAAAATAGAGATTATTATTGCTTTGCCTGTCTAGCAGTGGTCTGCTGCAATGTTCTAGGTCCTCACATTCATTAAGAAGTGCGCCTATCAGATTATCCAAACCGCAAAGTGCGCATAATGTTTTATCAGCTAGCCCAATGCGACGGAGGTGAGCGTGGAGACAGTCGTGGCTAGTGACGAGCCGAAATAAAGCCACTGCTTTACTTCTACGAAAGCTGGGATCATGCTTTCCAATCAGACTGGAGAGCATGCCTATTCCCCCCCGCCCTCATTCTTTTTTTAGTATTGCTCGAATAACAACTGTTTTGCTGTATTATATTCTATCGGGACGTTTGGTTGCTTTTTCGGAGCACGCTCTTTTGCCAATCTGTCGGCCCTCTCATTGTTGCCAATCCCACAATGACTGGGGATCCATTGCAGTCCGATTTTCCATCCCAGCTGATAACAGAGCGTCAATTAATGCGCGGCACTGATGGACATCATGAGGGTCAGTACTTTTTCTTCCTGACACAGCCGGAATCTCGGCTTGATGGTACCTAAAGGTACCACTGTCTTCTTTGGCTTTGGGTATGGAATACCCGCTTCATCTGAATGGCGATGGCGAAGTCCCGGCCTCGTCAGAAGGGTGTTGCAAAACCGTAGGCCTATGGACAGGCTTACCTGTTTAAGGTCTGGCCAGATAATCTGATAGGCCTTTAAGTAGGAGACTCTAGCAGGGACTCTCTATATAATGGTACCACGGGAACGTGAGTCAGCCTGGCAGAGCTTGCTCTGCACTCACGTGCTGAGGAATGGACCCGTGGGGTCGTGTATTAGCAGGGAAGATACAGATTCTTCCAACATTTCTTTTAAGATAGGCGGAAGTGGGTTTGCTCTCGAGGAATAGTTCCGCCTTCTCCCAATCCCTCACAAGGACATGTCTTCTTTAGCTGCTCCGTTCTTAATATATTTGAGAACAAGGAGAATCGCCCACACTTCCCCCATCAAAATTTGAGGCTATTCGCCCCGCAAGCTTTGCGAATTGGAAGCATTACCGTTCCCCCTTCTTGAACATACATACAAATCAATGAAATGAATGGCATTTTATGAATATGTGAAGAAAATAATTCTTGCTCTATCAAGATATAATATCCAACCTTTTATTTGCGTTGTCATTTTGTCAGAATTATTCACATAAACAAATACTTTTAAGTTTGAATGGTTGATTTGGAATTGGGGGGGTTTTTATTAAATCATTTCAGCATTTACGTAAATTCTCTGGAAGGCCCCCAAGCTCTCTCGCATTGGACTGAAGGAATGGATGAACCTTTTTTTTTTGTTGACTGCTCTGAAAATGCCATAAATAAATATGAATTATTTCTTTTTTAAGTAAAAAACAGTTGTTTTGTTTTTCTCAACTTATTTATTAAAACAGATAGAATATATCAAGGTTTTTTTTTTTTTTTTTTTTTGAGATTGTTAAAGGTAACAAGTTGATATTTATACGGATATTCTCTTTCCCCCTTTCTATTTAGAAAGAGATGGGATGATGGTGTGGTGTGACATGATATAGACTCCTTTAGTTGATGGTATTGGCGGACCCAAATAGTGGTGGTGATGAAGGGAGTAGAGTAGAGTGAGACACTGTATCATCATCATCATCATCATCTTTGGTCTCTCTTCGGCTGCTGCAGCTCCAACAAACAACTTCATACAATAAATTACCTCTGTAAGGTTAGACTATGTTTCATTTTCTTTTTTCATCTTCTTCTCCTTCTTCTTCTTCTTCTATATCTCTCTTTCTTCTGTGAGAACCTGTAGAGAGTCTCTCTCTCTGAGCCTCTTCCTCTCACCTGAGTGCTGTGCTATCTCTTTTACCCGATTATATATATCTGTCTCTCTTTTTTTTTGTTTTTATCTCCTTCTTTGAAGAGAACTGCTGGATGCTCCAGCAGGACAAGCGTGCGCGGACCGCCGACTACTATTTCATAATACCGGCCAGTATAGAACTGTTCCTTATATATATATATATATATATATACATATCGCGCGCACACACATAAACACACTCACCATATACTGTAGAAAAGTGGCGGCTTTTTCTTTTTCAAAAAAATAAATAAATAAATAAATAAAATAAAACTTGTTTTTTTTTTATTTGCTTTTATTAACAACACAAGCACACCAAACTGAACAGTAATATTTAACTGATTTAGTTATCTGTCCAATGTTTTTTTGGAATGAGAGAGCGAGAGAGATAGATAACTTGGCTAAAAGAGCAAAAAAGAGAGAAGTATTCCAATTATAAATACCTAAAGCTTAATTAATGCTAGAAACGTTGTGATCACCTACTTTAACTTACCTCCACTCTTTTAACTCTCTTAATAATATTTTCTCTTTAGTATATTTTTTTTTTTCTTTGTCTTCTTAATTCTAATTTCTCTTTCTCTTCGTATTTATTTCTTTTCTCTTTTACTTTCTCTTACTCCTAATAAGAGGAAGTATTGTAATCGTGTCAAATTTTCCATATCGCGTGTTCACCGGAAACATCCGTTTTGAGGTCCCCTGAATCAAAAAAAGTGTTTTTAGCAAATGGTCTGGTGTGTGTGTGCGTGTGTGTGTGTGTGTGTGTGCGCGAGTGTATGTATGTGAACATCATAGCTCAAAAACGAAAACCATAGAAATTTGAAATTGATATTCCGTTTAGGTATCACCATGGGATTATGACTATACATTATCTGTTAAAATTCCTCAACCGGAAGTACCACTTTACTAGTTGTTTTATTTTACTTTTTTGCGTTTAGCTCAAAAATAGCTCCAATGATTTTCTTTAAACTTGATATATCAACTACACATACAAAGAGCTACAACATTTATTTGAAACATTTCTATGGAAAAATTCATTTAATGGCAGTTATGGGGGAGGGGTGGTGTTGGGTTTCCATCTAAAGTGCTATTTCAGTTTATTAGACAATTCTGTCATCTAAATAATGTTAATTAGAATTAAATATATTGTTGAAATTCCGAGTTTGAAAAAAAATCGGATAACCGGAAGAGCGTTTACTTTACCACTTTACTAAATGATTTTTTTCACTTTTTCGCAATTTTCTCAAAAATAGCTCCGACGATTCTCTTGAAACTTCCTATATAAACTAAACATGCAAAGATCTACACCTTTTATTGAAAACATTTCTCTGGGAAACTTCATTTAAGGGCACTTTTAGGGAAGGGGTGGGGTTATGTTTTTCTCTAAAATGCTATCGCAGTTGATTATTGACAATTCTGTCATCCAAACAAAATTAATTAGAAATAAATAGATGGCCAAAATTCCAAGTTTTAAAAAAATTTAGTAAACCGGAAGTTCGCTTTTACTGAACAGTTTTTTTCAGTTTTCGACGAATTTCATTAAATTTGGTACATAAAGTATAAAATTTGTCAATTATAATTTTGAGAACTGGAGTAAGAGAAAGTTGTGTGAGTGTTTCACACCAGATTTTTTTTTAATTATTACTTCTTTTTTTTTCTTCTTTTTTTTACACTTTAATAAACATTAATTTTATTGATGTTCAAAAAAAAAAATAAAAATTAAACACCTCTTCTTTTTTTTTAAATAATTGATTTACATATGACGTAATATGGCTGGGCTGGTATCAATTTTCTGTGTTTGTATATTTGTCATCTGTCTTCATTTTTATTTATTTAATATTCATTTATTCTTTACAACTTAATATATATTTTTTGTTATTTATTTATTTATTTATTTCGTTCTCTAATATCTAGAGATTACTGATCATGTGAATTTTTGAAATTGATTTTTCACCGGAGAAGTGAAATGTTTTTTAATGTATTTTGAATTTCCTCCCTGATAGTACGTACACACACAAAAAATAAATATTTTAAGCGAATCGTCTATTGTGTGTTTTGTATGAGATTAAATTGAAAACAATTAAGCAAATTTTACCATATATACATAACTTTTATTCGAAAATTCTTCTCCAGAAGAAATGTCTGATGGGTTTTTTAAAAGAGCTTGCAAAGTTTGCTTCCCCCCCTAAACCTCGATTGCTAAGTTATATGGATTGCAAACAACTATTAAATATTAATTGTAAATTAAAAATATATAGTAAACAATCCAAGTTTGAAAAGGACAAAAAAAAATTAACTAAATCTTAATAATATTGTTGTTATTGTTGGGTTTGCAACAATTTTCCATTAAGTCTTTATAGTAATCTTAGTAATAAAGTCGTCTTGAAAAATGACGAATGTTTTACGGTTGAAACGTTGAGTAAAATTCAAAAATAAAATTTTTTAAAGGCTATTAAAAAAATTTTGGAATTTATTTTTTGCATAAAGCAAGAAAAAAAAAAATCTGGTGTGAAACACTCACACAAGTTTCTCTTACTCCAGTTCTCAAAATGATAATTGACAAATTGTATACTTTGTGTACCAAATTAAATAAAATTCGTCGAAAACTGAAAAAAACTGTTCAGTAAAAGTGCATTTCCGGTTTACTAATTTTCTTGAAACTCGGAATTTCAGCCTTCTATTTATTTTTAACTAATTATGGTTGGATGATAGAATTGTATAATCAACTAGGATAGCACTTTGATGAAAATCTAACCCCACCCCTCCCCTAAAAGTGCCCTTAAAAGAATTTTCCCTGTGCAATGTTTTAGATAGAAGTTGTAGATCTTTGCATGTTCAATTTATATACGAAATTTCGAAAAAATCGTCGGAACCATTTTTGAGAAAATTGCGAAAAAGTGAATAAATCATTTAGTAAAGTGGTAAAGTAATCGCACTTCCGGTTATCCGATTTTTTTCAAACTCGGAATTTCAACAACATATTTAATTCTAATTAACATTATTTATATGACAGAATTGTCTAATAAACTGAAATATTACTTTAGATAGAAACCTAACCCCACCCTTCCCCCAGAAGTGCCCTTCAGACTGCATTTTCCCGGAGAAATGTTTCAAATAAAAGTTGTAGCTCTTTGTATATGGGTTGATGTTTGAAGTTTAAAGAAAATCGTCGGAGCCATTTTTGAGAAAATTCGCAAAAAAGTAAAAAATCCAACTAGTAAAGTGGTACTTCCGGTTGAGGAATTTTGACAGATAACGTAGTGTCAGATGCCACGGTGATACCTAAACGGAATATCAAGTTTTTTAACTTTCTACGGTTTTTCGTTTTTGAGCTATGCTGTTCACATACATACATACAAACACACACACACACACTCAGACACTCCACACAGACCATTTGCTAAAAACCACTTTTTTGGACTCAGGGGACCTCAAAACGGATATTTCCGGTGAAAACTCGATATCGAAAATTTGACACGATTACAATACTTCCTCTTACTAGGAGTAAGAGAAAGTAAAAAACACATAATAATTGTAAGGGTAGGGATTTGGAAGGGTAGGTGGTTAGTGCAGTGCACTGGACTCCCAAGCGGAGGATCCGGGTTCGAGTTCAGCTGTGCTGCCCTTAGATTTTTTCTTCCTAGGAGATGTAGAGACAGCTCACTGTCCGGTGATATCCTCCAGTGTTATCTGTAACGAGAGAACACTGTCCGCAGGCCGGCAGTGCACTGAGAAGGTTCCGGGCGCCAATGACCATAGATGTTGACGCGCCTTAAATTAAAAATAATAATAATTGTAATATGAGAAAATGAGAGTGTTTCATAACAAAATATATTTTTATTATTATTATTATTAATATTTGTTAATGGTTACATAATATTATACTAATTTATACAGCCCCTAAAGAGGTCTAATAAAATCTTTTGAATCCAATGAACAGATACAAATGTATCACAAACTGTTTTTTTTTTTATATATTTTTTTTCTAGTTGAAACATATTAGTTTGTTCAGACTATGGGCACCCCACCTACTAAAATTTATTTTATTTTATTTTATTTTATTTTTTTTTTTTACTCATTTCTGAACTGTAAAGCCAGGTGTTTAGATTTACGATCTAAGTTCTTTCTAAACGAACTAGTTTTTAATTAAATCTTTATCCTAACTTCTTTATATTCATTTGATACAAATAAAAAATTTGTTTTGAGACAGAATTAATTTAATTTTTTCTTCTTTTTTTTTTGTTTAATCGAAAAAATAAATAATTATTTGATAATTTTTGTTTAATTAAGTTATTTGATTTATTACGTAATTTTTATTAAAAAAAAAAATTAAAACCTTATATCTTTACTGTTTATTAAAAAAAAAAAAATAATTAATTTATTTAAATAAAATGGGCAAATTAAATATTTTAAAGCTTCTAATATTACAGTTCAATAAGCAGTATGAGGTTTTCTTCAAGGTAAAAATTTCGGGAAGAATTCCTGTTAGTGCTTCCTGCGGGAATCTTGATTAAACTAAGTTAAAGAAAGGTTGACTAACTCTGGTGGCCGAGACTAGAAATAATGTAGTTTGGGGTTACGTGATGCCTGCTTTTTGTTACATATTAACAATAGTTAATTTTTAAGTGTTGACAGCTTGGTTTTTTTTTTTTTTTTTTTTTTTTTAAAGTAGCTTCCTCAGTACAGAGGTTTTTTCCCTTAATCGAAATGTTTCCTATGACTTTCATTCTCTCTCTAGCTCTCTGACTTTCTTGCATCCTCTTCTCGTAAGCCATTTCCGTTTAGGCCTACATTTAGCAAATCCGTCCATGTTTGCTTGGGTCCATATCTCTTTTCCTTCTAGCGTCCTCTGCCTTCCTATCACTCGCTTCTGTCGTTCCCTCTCCAAACACATGCTCCAAAGCACTATCTCAATTTACTTTTCTCTATACACATTAGCACGGTTCCTTCTCTTTTCCAGTCTGAAATTCCTGCTGATTTCTTTCAAAACTCCATTTCCATAGCAAGGAGTTTTCTTCCATTAGCTTTAGGTTTCCACTCCGTATAACGCAATATACTCCCCACTATACTTCTATAAATAAGCATCATTTTTCATTTTTTTTTTTCTTATTTTTTATTCGATTTTTTTAGCAAAAGTAAATCGGGTAAGCTGGTCGGACGTAACAATTTCCAACCTGGAGGTCCAGGGGGATTTGTGATTTGTGTACGAGGATCCCTTCCCCTAGACCAGTTTTCTTCATTACCACTTCGAAATGTCTGCACCACTTATAGACAAATCTGCATTATCTAGGGTGCACGTCGAAGAGACGACCTACTTTCCATCCTGTTGACAGTCTCCCGCCCCCCTCATTTATTTGTCTAGCAGAATTAAAAAAATCGTAGCAGCAAATCCGTATTGCTTTTGTGTCAAATTTTCAAATTTGGATTTCCATCAGAAATATATGTTTTGAGATCACCATTGAGAACGAAAATGTGTAATTTTTTTTTTTTTTGTAAATTGGTCTGTGAAAACTGAAACATGGTATTTCATTTAGTTGCTACCAAAGTAGGCGACAATAACTTTTTGTTCGAAAATCAGTCGACCGAATGAAGTACCATTTTTTACTGAATTAGATTTTTCCAGATTTCTCTGAAAAATTGGTATATCAATTGATCATAATATAAGGACCTACAACTTTTATTTGAAAAATTTTTCTAGGATAATTTATTTAACAGCTTATTCTGGGGGGGGGGGGGGATGAGTCTATACTCTATAGTATCGATTTCAATTTATTTTATACGTTTAATATTAAAAAAAGAATTTAATGTATGTTCAAAATTCTGAGTTTAAAGAAAATTCTGGTTTATCCAAAAATACAACTTTTATATATTATGTTACGAATGTACATTTATATATTTGTGTCCAGTTATTATAAGAAATTGTCGATAAGTAATATCATATTCTCTTATTGCCTAATAAGAGGAAGTATTGTAATTGTGTCAAATTTTCGATATCGAATTTTCACCGGAAATATCCGTTTTGTGGTCCCCTGAGTCCAAAAAAGTGGTTTTTAGCAAAGGGTCTGTGTGTATGTATGTGAACAGCATAGCTCAAAAACAAAAAAACCGTAGAAAGTTGAAACTTGATATTACGTTTAGGTATCACCATTAGAATCTGTCAGTACGTTATCTGTCAAAATTCCTCAACCGGAAGTCTACTTTACAAGTTGTTTTTTGTTTTGTTTTTTTACTTTTTTGCGTCTTTCTCAAAAATGGCTCCGGACGATTTTCTTTAAACTTAGTATATCAACTACATATTTAAAGAGCTACAACTTTTATTTAAAACATTTCTCTGGGAGAATTTATTTAAGGACAGTTCTGTGGGTTTATTAGACAATTCTGTCAACTAAATAGTGTTAATTAGAATTAAATATGTTGTTGAAATTGCGAGTTTGAAAAAATCCAGATAACCGGAAGTGCGTTTACTTTACCACTTTACTAAACAATTTTTTTTTTCACTTTTTCGCGATTTTCTCAAAAATGACACCGACGATTTTCTTGAAACTTCCTATATAAACTAAACATACAGAGATCTACAACTTTTACATAAAACGTTTCTCTGGGAAAATTCATTTAAGGGCACTTTTAGTGGTGGGGTGGAGTTATGTTTTTCTCTAAAGTGCTATAATAGTTGATTATACAATTCTATCATCTAAACAAAATTAAGTAGAAATGAATAGATGGCCAAAATTCCGAGTTTCAAGAAAATTAGTAAACCGGAAGTGCGCTTTTACTAAACAGTTTTTTTTTCAGTTTTCGACAAATTTCATTAAATTTGGTACACAAACTATAAACTTGTATCAATTTTAATTTTGAAAAATGGAGTAAGAGAAAGTTGTGTGGGTGTTTCACCCTAGATTTGGAATTGAGAAATCATAGTCAATTTGTGGGGAAGTGTTTTAATCTAGGAAGCATTCACTATACTCATTATAAGGCTGGGCGGGTCGGTCAGTGATGTCATTTTAAACGATTGAAATAAAAAAAAAACCGAGTGGGCGAAAGATTAGATGTTTTTATTTTTAAATAACTTTTATATGTTTTTTTTGGGGGGGGGGGATTATTTATTAAATATCTAATATTTATTTTATAAATATTATTATTTCATATAAAAAGAATAACAGTGGCCCATAAAAAGTAATGAACAGTATAGCGTCCTCATAAATATAAAGAGGGTGGGGGTTGTTCTTTTAAAATAAAAGGAAAGTAATTTTTTTATGGTCCCCACCTCTTAAAAATAATAACACAGTTTTTAACTGTGAGAATTAGGGGCTTTATTGATTCAAGTTATTTTTTTTTGGACTCCAGTATTAATCCTAAGTTTTTATTTAGTTTGGTAATGTTATGTAAACATGGAGGAGTAGAACATAGAATTGGAGATGGTGGAACAAGTGGACGGGGAATAGAATACAAAAAGAGAGGCGAAGAATTGATTTATTAATACCATATGCTTTCTTACAATAAAACAAGTTTGGTATATAGACTTTTAAGAAGGATCACAGAATAAAGTAAGCAGCAGTCGTAAATGAAAAAGAAAAAAAAAAATAAGAAAGGGTGGGGGCAAGTTTAAACTAAAACAAATAATATATAAATCGAGTGTGCAACCCATGGAAGCATACAAAGTTTCCGTCTTCCATATTATAGGACATATGGTTAGTAAGTTTGTACAATCTGTAAATACTTGTGTACACCAGTTCATACTTAGTCTAAAGATATTATAGCGCCTTTGTTAGTTATAAATACAATATGTATATCCCTAGCCCCATGCTTGTTAAAAACAGATTTTATTATTTCTCTAAGAATTTGTGAATAGAATTAGATACTCGCACAATCAAGGAACTTCCCCTTTATTTAAAGAAAGTGCAAAGGCAAACACGTTACAGATCTTCTTCTTCTTTTTTATTATCAATAAATTACTTCTTTTTATATTCTTTAAAGTTATTTCTCTCTCATTAATTTTACTATTTGATAATTCATCTAATCATCACTATTTTTATAAATTCTACCTGTGGTACAGTAAACCTTCGCTAATCCGGCATCTCTGAGGATTATAGGGTGCCACATTACTGAAAATGCCGGATTACCGAGCGTCGTACGAAAATAGCGGAACAGGTTTTAGACACGCAAAAAACGAAAAGCGAATATGTATGGCCTTGCCCGTAATTTGGCTTAAGTGCCTTATTAAGGAAATGTACGAGGTGTATAAATTAAGTAATGAGACTGATTTTTTATCTCTTTTTTATTCAAATAAAATTACAATTCAACATTATCCCCTTCAAAGTAACTACCTTGGGAAGCCACACAACGCTGAAGACGATTCTTCCATTCGTGATAGCAGTGCTGGAACTCGGATACTGGAATAGACTTCAGTTGGTTGGTTACGGCTGTTTGAATATTCTCCAGTGTTCCAAAATGACGTCCCTTGAGGTGATTTTTCAATTTGGGGAAGAAAAAAAAGTCACATGGACTCAAGTCGGGTGAATAAGGAGGCTGAGGAGCCACAGGAATGTTATTACTGGCCAAATACTCTTTAATAGAAATCGCGGTGTGACACGGAGCATTGTCGTGATGCAACACCCACTTGTTTTTGATGTTTGGTCTCACACGCATGACTCTTTTTCGAAGTCTCTCAAGAACTTCTCGGTAAAAATGTTGGTTTACCATTTGGCATTGAGGCACAAATTCTTTGTGAACGATTCCTTGGCTATCAAAAAAGCAAATCAGCATGCATTTGATTTTTGACTTGCTCATTCTTGCTTTTTTTGGCCTTGGAGAGGTTGAAGTGGCCCCCAGCATGCTCTGACCTTAGTTTCTGGGTCATACTCAAACACCCAAGACTCGTCTCCTGTAATAACTCGTTCCAAAAAATTGGGATCGTTTTCAATTGCTCCCAAAAAGTCAAGGCTCCTTTCCTTTCTGATGTCTTTTTGCTGTTGTGAAAGATTTTTTGGAACCATTTTTGCACAAATTTTTCTCATCCCCAATTCATTAGTCAAAATTTGATGAACGGTTGTGTGAGTCAAATTCAACTCTTCGCCGATCATTCGGACTGTCAAACGACGATCTGAACGCACGAGATCGCGGATTCTGCCAACATTTTCGTCGGTTCTTGAAGATGAAAGCCTTCCGCTGCGAGGCTCGTCTTCAATTGATTCCCTTCCTTCTGCAAACGACTTAAACCACCTAAAAACCTGTGCTCTCGACAAAACATTGTCTCCATAGGCCTGGCACAGTTTTTCAAACGTTTCCGTTGCACTGTGCCCAAGTCTGAAGCAAAACCTGATAGCACAACGTTGCTCGTAATTGATGTCACTCATTTTTAAAACGCACTGAAAAAACCTTGCTCACAAAAAAGTCACTACGGACAGTGCAACAACTCTAGCATTTTCAAATTTGCACTGGACGTGTATCAGATGTTTACTTGCCCTACCACGCATGCGCCGCGTCTCCAGTGTTGCCAGATCGAACACTAGAAAATCAGTCTCATTACTTAATTTACACACCTCGTTTACTGTATGTGGAAAAAGAATTAATATAAAGGAGACGATTAAAATAGAACATTTATCTACAATCCATGTTGTTAAACATATTCATATTTAATTTGAAAAAAGACCTAATGTCTCTTTGTTTTTTTGAATCAGATATCTTCTTCAAAAATTCATTTCACACTATACGTAAGTTAACTAATTCTGAAGCATTGTAGGAGTTGTTGCTGTAAGCAAACCTTATGAATGTGTCGGATAGTGGCACTTGCTTCACTCCACGTAGAAGGGGGGTATTGAATTATCATCAGCTCCCTCTTCGTTATCTGATTCGGCATCCACAGGCTGAGGCTCTGATTGAGGCCTTAACACATTTTCTCTAAAGCAGTTCATTAGTAATTTCTTCTACACCAGGTCCTCCATGATCAATATCTATACAACCCAAAACTTCCTCTTGTGGCAATTTCCTTATTTCATCTTGAGAACTGTGTTTCACTAAAATCCATTACTGCTTCATTGTGGACTGTAACAGTAGAGTCTTGTTCTTCGTAGGCTTTGGGCCAAAGTTATCGCCAAGACTTTGGAAGAGTAGTAGGCCTGACTTTATTCCACGCTAAAGCGTTTCCAAAAACTTGTATCTTTAATGTTAAATTTCTTTTGAAAGTCAACCACCATACAGTCTGAAATTATTAACCTTTGAAGGAAAGAAGCTCTGTAAAAAAACATTTAAAGTTTTGTATCACTCCCTGATCCATTGGTTGAATCAAGGATGTGATGTTTGCTGGGAGGTTACGTGGTAAAAATATTTCCAGAGATCAATTCAAACGCAATGGGGGTGAGATCTACAGTTGTCTAGAGTAACAGCACTAATTTACCGTCGGAACGAAGTGATGAAAAAAAAAAAACAATCCTTGAAGAAATTTGAATTCATCCATGCATTGGCCTGAGCCCCCGTAAACTACAAGCAAGTTTTTAATGGCTTTCAAAAGTGTTGGCTTTGCTGACGGAGCTCTTCCGAACTTCACTAAAACTAATCTGCGACCAAAAATAACCTTTTAAAGTCGTTTTTTTTTTTTTTTTTTATCAAGATCGATGCCGGATTATTGAAAGTGCCGGACCAACGGATGTTGGATTAGCGGGGGTTTACTGTACTCTTTTATTTATCGTACTACTATATATATATATATTCTAAACTTTCTCTTCTTAAACACGAATTTTTTTATAAAATGACAAGGCAGTATTTATTGTAAATAAAAAGTTCATTTGCTAGAATGACTGTTTTATTATATTATTAGTTCTGATTTATTTTCATACCAATCAGTGTCGAAGAAAATTCTTTTTTCTTTTAATTAATTTTTAGTAGAATACCTAAGGAGACGACTGATTAGAATTAGTCTCTTGATAGAACTGAAAAAGAAATATTTAAAATTGCTGCAGAATTGTTAAGATTGGGCAGGGAGATAGCTCTGCAGATGTAACATAACATACCTTGTCGGCACAGTATTATAGAAATATGTGACATTTCAAATAATTTTGGCTATCATTTTTAAAAAAAAAAAAAAATATAATGTCTTTTCCAAAACATTCTGTTTAATTAAAATTTCTTACATAATAACTAATTTAAAATTTATAAGTAAATTTATCAAAAAATATTTGGCCCTCATTATATTAGCCTTTTGTAAATAATAGAACTAAATAAATACCTTTATATATTTTACTTTTTTATATATATTCCCAGGAAGGAATAATAGTTCAGTTACAATAATATACAGTAAACATTACATAAATACTTGTAAACTATTTTATATCTAAATAGTTGAAATAGTTTCGGTAGTTCTGAGCTGTGACTGTCATCAACTATTAAACTACCTTAGAAGGTTAAATCCTTTTAATCAAAGAACTTGTTTCTTCCTCTCTAATAGTATGTAACTTGTCGTTCCCATATCTGTTTTTGTTTTGTTTTTTTTTTTTTTTATCTTTTTATAAGTTCCTAGGTTTATTGTTACAGTTTTTAGATTATAGTTGCAATTATCATTAAATCTCTCATTACTAAATAATTCTCCTTCTGTGATTAGTAGTCCCCCCCCCCCCCAAAGGCTGGGGTCTGTAAGATTCATGTGAATCTTCTTTTTATTGCAATTAATAAAGTTCTAATTTTCACAAGTTTTTCTTTAAAAAAAAGGGGAGGGGAATGTTAATTAGTTGAACTTAAATAAAGGTGGTACAGATATAGAAAAATTGTGTTTGGTATTTTATCCGTTGTTAAAATAATTTATTTATTTTTTTTTTTTAATTTAAAAAGTTTTTTTAAAATTATACTTTACACTTTGCACTCGTATTACTATCGTACTACTATTATCACTTTCGATTAAAATGATTAAAAATGATATCTGAAGTCGCGTCCTTTTGTGAAAATACCACATGTTTTTTGAACGCATTCTTTTGCCCTCAGATTAATCATACATTGTCTTTTAAAGCGGCCCCTACACGGTTAATAATATTGTCAATATTGGTATTGACAATGTGTTGGATGCAAGCAACTTGAAATAATATTAAATTATAAATAAATCAAAATTAAGAAAATGATTGACATTCCCTTGCAAAAGGACAAGACCCGGTATACAAGTCCAGTTACTCGTACGATTCAAGAACAATTATGGCATTGTACTACCCCTTCTTCTCACATGGGAGGAATTGAAGAAACAAAGAGAAGAGATATTTTAAGACAGACTTGTACTAGAAATCAAGGTGGAAACATCGAAACACTACTTCAGGAATTGCTCAGTGCCAACGATAGATATTTGCCATTATTCTAGATAAACGTTATTTTATTAAGATACAGTGTGATATTGTAATATACTTAAACTTGCTTAAAGAATAATATATGTATTTATAAAAGCAGTGTGATCTCTTAATTATTACTAATACTTCTCTCTTAACCGTATATACATACAAGCCCTTTTCGCTAAAACGCTCACGCCACAAGCTACCTACACACATCCACACCATAACATTACAACAATATAGCCATCAATACTCGTGCTAACCAGTTTCAGTATTTCATTACCTTACACGATCAATATTATTGTCAATACTTTTGTCAATAACTGTGCTCATTAGTTACTACTTCTGCCACTAGGAGAGTGAATTTACATGGTTTTACTCGGTTTTTTGCTGGTTTTTTCCCATCCAAAAAATGAATAATCGAACAAAAGCTTGTGTAGCTATTATTTTGGCGTTTGGAACTATTCGTCAAGTGAAAGGCAAACACTGGGTGAAAGAATGGAGAAGAAGAGAGATGAATATTCTCATTTAGTACTTTTGAAGGAAATCAGATCTCTGCGAATGTTGAAGATTTCAAGAACTACTTTCGAATGGATGAACCTAGCTTTAACAAACTATTACAGTTGGTTGAACCATTTTTTGAAAAAGACAGGACAGAAATATAAGAGAAAGTATAAGTATTTGGGAAAGATTAGCCTTACCCCTGGAGGTACTTGGCCACAGGAAGAAATTTTGAAGACTTGAAGTTTTCAGCTATAATATCCCCAACAAAGCTACAATAAAAACCTGTGAAACCTTTATATATGTCCTACAAGACTTTGAAAAAATTACGATCACCTTTAACAAATGAATTATTGAAGTTTTATTTTAATACACAAATCTTTCCAAAGTACCTTTTTGTAAGGTATTGTATCACTGTTGTTGAGGTTAGTTTCAACGTTGTATAAAACTAGTGAACTGAGTATTGATGGAAATATTGGCGCCGCCCCTTCACAGTCAATGTTATTGCCACTATCCCCTCCAATTCTCAGTATTGATTCACGAAAATCCGGATTTCATCAATACTCTTATCAATTCCGAACGTCAATACAATTTTTTCACCTTACAATGTCAATATTATTGTCAATACGCTAAGGTATTGTCAATATTATTGACCATGTAGAGGCCGCTTAATGGAATTTACTTTAATAAAAATGTTTACAATATTATTTTAGAAGTGACCTACAAAAAAAAGGACTCCCTAGTCTTATTATTATCCAATAAAATATTAATAATTGTAGATAATTAAAATAAATAAATTCGTATAGTTATATATATAAGTGTGAGAGTGAGTAAATAAACACATATGATATAATAATATACAAACTATATAGTATGCAGTGAGTGGTATTTATAAGAAAGAAGGATAGATAGATTAGAGATGAGAAGCGGGGTGAGAGAGAGGTGTGTGCCGAAGGTTGGCTGATTGGTTTGTCTTACTTGATAATTCCATCTTGGCCCGACTGGCTGCCACTTTGTGCAGGAGTAGGAGGGGGCAATCTTTAACTTCCTCCCACTATCTGTACATACAACTCCACCACACACTAGCAACATCCTACTTGGGTGGCCAGTATTCAACCGGCGCACACTCTGTACTGATCTATATGTACTAAGAAGGCATTCTTTCAAAAATTTTTTTTTGTTTTATTTTTTTTTGGAAATTCAAAAATTTCCATACAGTTTTATTGCGTATTTAGTGCAATATAAAATCTTCAAAGTGATTTAAGTGGTCATATATTTTTTTTTTTGTTCAATTGAAGTAAATTAAGTGCTTGTTATTTGGATTTAAAAGAGATTATGTGTTAAATATTTGTTGTTTTTTTTTTTTTTTTTTTTTAAATACGGCATATTGATAGAAATGCAATATCAAATTCAAGAAAAAGCAGCTAACCAAACGGTGAACTACTTATGGGAATATTGCAGACGTAAAAAGTATTTTTAAAAAGAGGTATGTGTTTATTTAATAATTGTTAAAACTGTTGTTAAAAATTGAAAATAAGTTTTGTGAATATTATTAATTTTTTAAAAATTAGTGATAATAAGTTTTATGCATACGCTACCCACAGAGTGAATCTCAGAGGGGGGCGGCCCCTCTATTGAGAAAAGTAGTAAGTAAAAGACAAGCTGGAGAAAAATGTTTCAAATAAAAACTGAATGAAACTTAAATTAAAACCATTTCCAAGGAAAAAAAAAAAAATCACCAAAAAAAAAAACTGAAGAAAACTTTAACTAATAATACACATATTAGATTTCCTAGATTTTGACGTAAAAATTTTGTTTAAAAAAATAAATCGAAAACTACGATGGAATTACTTTTTTTTTTTTTTGTTTTCTAGATTATTTTGTCCCAGAATTTATTTTTGCACAAAGACTAGGCTTTTTTTTAAAAAAAAAATAACTATCAGTCTTTTAAATTTTAAAATAGGGTCTACGTTCTTTTTTTTTTAAAAAAAAAAGGGAAAAGATTTTCCCACAAACAATCATAGTTGAAGAAACTTGACACAATGATTTATAAAATAGATAGTAAAGGGATTCTTTAAAAATGCTAATTAATATGATAATTAAGAGATTATTAGAGAATAGTTGCACAACTATTTCAGAAACTACACTTCCTTACAGTTCTATATAGAATTTTATTCAAATATATTAATTTTTCGAACCATACAATTACTTTCTTTCAATCCTACTAAAGAGAGGAAGTATTGCTTCACCGGAAGACAATATTTTGATATCCTCTTAAGTACGCAAAAAAAAAAAAAAATATTTTTCAGCGAATAACTTTTATGTGTTTATGAATAAAATATTTCAATAACTCGTTTAAGTACCACCCACAGCATTTGAAACTAATTATGATTCAATTAACCGGAAGTTATTACATTATTGTTTCGTTTTTTTTATTTTTCTTCCAGTTCTTCAAGATTTTCTTCAAAACTTCGTGTGCTATCTATACACAAATAAATGCTTATCATTCTAAATAGAGCATTTATCAAAATCAAGTGAGGCTGCTCAATTAAATTGAGGTGCTCCAACACACAGCGTACTCATCAATCCGTAGACATACCAAAAAGCGATGATACCTATTCATAAAAAGTTAAAAAATTTAAAGATGTCCTAATGTCCAGTCTCAAATAAAAGACATAATATGTATAGATGACATAAAGTGCATCTAAGTCTAAATACGTATATACATTAAATTTATCTGTAAATATGCTGGGAAATAATTCCCAGGCAGTCAACTAAAATATTCTCCACTAAAGGAGCTATGTCTTTAAGGCTAATATTTACCTTGTCGAAAAAGTCCAAGGTTGTCTTAGGCACCAACACCTCTGGCACCAAACCACAAGCCATGCACCTTGTACTCCCTTACCCCGAACTGATCCTCAAACTTCTCCTTATAAAAGGGAATACATTTTTCGTAAATTGCCCTTTTCTCGTCATCTATTTTCTCGCCCTGTTTCGGATCCTTACTCTCGAAACGGATGGTCGGATCCAAAATATATGCTACATTGCTGGCATTGTCAAACGCTATAATATCAGCGTATCTTGTAGATCCATCTGTATACCTCTTCGAGAGTCACATAACCTTTTTTTTCCATAATCTCCACCAAGGCGTGCTTTATACCCTATGGTGGCGTCTAGTTACAAGAAGCATGTTGTCAGGACAATTACCAAGCACATGCGCTGGTGTTTCAGGCTCTCTGCCGCATAGGTTTGTTTAATCTGTAGTTATATAGATTTGTTTAATGTCATTGGCGCTCTCTTCTGGACAACTTCAGTGTAATCTCTTAAACTATTGCATGCCAAGTGAAGATATCCATGCACCCCTGATCATGTCTGTATTATATTAGGTCTGAAGTAAAAAATATCCAAGATTTTTAAGGAAATTAGTACATTTTATAAACTGTATTAACTAAGAGACAGTCCACCTTTTTTAAAAAATAAAATAAAATTATGATAAACTGAAACTAAGCATAAAATAATCATCAATAAAGTAGCAATATCGATTACCAGATTTGATCTCTGTTTTTCGGATGATTAGACGCAATACCAAGTTTAAAATTTAGTGATATATTTTGTTTACACGTAAAAAGAAACACACTCATACAAACAGACAGATTTGTTTAAAGTTTTTTTTTTTTAAGTACTCAGGGTCCATGGAAAGTATGTTTCGAATTAATTGAAACTTTTGAAACATTGACATATTTGCAATACTTTCTTTTACAGCGATAGATTAGATTAGAACTGACAGACAGGGAGGGCGAAACTCATTCCTCTGCAGTCTGCATTAAGAGAGAGGTCTATTGTGGATCCCCTAAAAATCATAGCACATCCTTTAGCTTCGCCCTCTTAATCAGGGCCTCACAAAGCTAAAAGTGGCTCTGTCATGAACAGCTCATAGCTTCAGAATTGCTTGTCCCAGCGCCCGCTCTAGGGGCGCCATTTTGGCTGTAAGTATGTGAGAACAATGTTGATGTATTAAATAACTCAATTACTAGAAAATTTCACATATCCATTTTTTTGGATGGCTAAAAATTTCTAAAAGCTAAAATTTAGTTACACTATTTATTGAAAAATTAACGCGAATTTGTAAAGGAAGAAGCTTGAACTTGTTTGAATAGATGCATATACTTCTCTGAACAGAATAGCATTAGCACACTGCTTCAGCTTGTGTTTGAACATGAATGGACTTGCTTAAAAAATAGGTATGTGTAAATATTCTTAAAGGGGCGGCAATTTGTCTTTTTTGTCCGGGGCGACGTAACCGTTAGAGCGGACGGACGCTGCTGGTGTCTCCAGTTGAAGAAACCTTGTCCTCATCAGACTGGCACACTCACAAAGGATGTGTATCCGGGGTTTCTTCCTTGGTCCTACAGAATCTGCATACCACATTTTCTGCAAGTAATAGTTGGTGCATATACCTATTCAGCCTACAATGCCCTATTAATAGCCCCCCCCCCCAGTATTAGCCTTATATCCGTTCTGCTATGGCTCAGTAGGTCCCTGGAATACTTAGGTAAGTGTCTTTTAATAATGAATTCAGCCTGCCCCTGCCTTGGTGATCTTTCCTACCACTTCAGACGCTGGTCTTCTATCCACTCCTTGATTGAAGCTTAAATCAGGCTCCTGGAAAACCCGCAGAAGAGCCTGGGGGCCTCGAAGGAGCCCTCCTCCCTCGCCACGGCATCTCCGCCTTTCCATTGCCAAGGAACCCCGCATGTCCCGGCGATAAGAGAAAGTAAAAATTAAAAAAATCTGATGTGAAACACTCACACTACTTTCTCTTACTCCTGTTAATACTAATATATATAAAATGAGAACAGATCTTTACACTACAAATTTTATATAATTGTCCTAATTTAAATGTAGAGGTGAGGTTATGAGGATCAATTACTTACTTAGGCAGATAGTAGAAGTGATTACATCGTAGTCCAGAAATAATCGCCATTAACATTGTACAAAGTCCATAACAAATTTGAAATTTAATGTCACAAATTCCAAAGAACTACCAAAAATCAATTTTTTTATTTTTTTCAATAAAATATTACAAATAAACGTGATAGGTTTTCTTAATATTGGAATAGCCCTGCTTACTCTTTTATTTTGAATCTCAGTTAGATTTATAGATCCAATTCTGGCTCTCTAATTTATTGTAAATATGTAAATATGTATTGGACGTAAAATAAAGATTATTATTATTATTATTATTATTATTATTATTATTATTATTATTATTATTATTCCAAGTTGAAAAGAAATTATTATAGTCATTTTTCAAAAAAACTTAAAGTTGCACTTTTCCGGTAAATCTGTTTTCTTCAAATTTGTAATTCTTAACAATACATTGTACTGAAGTGGAAACTTTAGAGGAATAATTAATGCTACTTGTACCCTCAGAATCTCCCAGAAATCAATTTTTCTGTGATAATCTTTCAAATTATTGTCAGATGTCGGATCGGCGATTATCCGAACGAAGTTTTTCGAAACTTATTGCTATTTTTATTTATTTTTGAGATGTTTTACACACACATTCATACAGAATATTCACTAAAAGCATTTTTTTTTTCGTACTCACAGGACTTCAAAAAAACATATTATTCCGTTGAAAACTGAGTTTCAAAAATTCAATACGATCCCAATATTTCCTCTTACTAGGATTAAGAGAAAAAAAAAAAATCTGGTGTGAAACACTCACACAACTTTCTTCTTAATCCAGTTTTCAAAATTATTGTGATTGACAAATTTTATAGTTAGTATACCAAAATTTAATGAAATTCTTCGATGTTTTTATGGAAAAAATAGAAAAAAAACTGTTCAATAAAAACGCACTTCCGGTTTCCTAAATTTTCTTGAAACTAGGTAATTTTTGGCAATCTATTTATTTATAATTAATTTTGTTTGGATCGTGGAATTTTATAATCAACTATGATAGCACTTTAGATAAAAAACATAATCCCATCCCTTTCCAAAAAGCTCTCTTAAATGAGGTTACTTGGAAAAATGCTTCAAATAAAAGTTGTAGCTGTTCATGTGTGTGTAGTTCACATTCCCAAGTTTAAAGAAAATAGTTTAGCGAGTCGTCTTAGAGAAATTAGCAGGAAACTGAAAAATGCTTATCAGTAAAAAACGCACTTCCGGTCATCCGATTTTTTTTTTCAAACTCGGAATGTCTACAACATATTTAATTTCTAATTAATATTATTTAGATGACAGGATTGTGTAATAAACTGAAATAGCAATTTAGTGGAAACCTTAACTCTACCCCTCCTCCCCCAAAAGCTCCCCTTTAAATGAATTTTCCCAGAGAAATATTTTAAGTAAAAGTTGTAGATCTTAGAATGTGTAGTTAATTAGAAAGTTTCAAGAAAATCGTTGGGAGTAATTTTTTGAGAAAATTGCAAGAAAGTGAAAAAAAAACCATTAAGTGAAGTGATGCTTGCGGTTGAGGAATTTTGATAACCTAATGGTCGGATCCGAATGGTGATACCTAAATAGAATATCAAGTTTAAACTGTCTGCGATTTTTTTTTTTTTTTTTGAGTTATGCTGTTCAAGACACACACATACAATGCAATTGCTAAAAACCACTTTTCTGAAATCTGGGGACCTCGAAATGTGTATTTCCGGTGAAAACTCAATATCCAAAATTTGACACCATTACAATAACTTCTCTCACTAGGGGTAAGAAATATTAATAAAAATGCATCATCCATTTGTCGTCAAGTGACCAAGAGAGCAGAGAAAGAAAAACAAAATGCCAGACCACTCTCTCGGATTAGAATGGGAGAAACTATATAAATACAGCGACGGGACACAGAGGAGATATAGTTCAAATTAGTTCAGAAGATAGTTCACCAGTCACAACGTATCATTACCCCTTCCACTCTACCTTAATCTTTACTGTAAAGGCCAGCACTCGTTATTATATTACAGTGTTAACCAAGTCTTGTTAATTTTAATTTTGTAGTCTTTATGATGTGTGAATGTGTCATAAAATGGAGAAAATGTTTCAACAATTTTGTCTGCTTGTTGTGGAGAGAGATGAGTAAGTTTCTGGCGTAATTGTTGTTGAAAGGCGTGTAACTGTGTTGTTTTTTTTTGTGTGTGAAAGTTGTTGAATGGAATTTATGGTGGGTGTGTTTGTATGATGAATTTTGTATCTCCGGGTTGTAATGAATGTGGGGCGATTGGAAAATGTTTAGTGATGGAGATCTCATGGTGTGTGGTGTTTATTAGTGTAATTGCACAAGCATTATTATGTACGTTTGTCAGTGTGTGTGTGTGTAGCAAATAAAGTCTTGTGGGAAGACTGCCATATTGTGTTAACATTATGGAACTGTCTGGAATTTTTGTGTGATTAGTGTATGTGTTGACAATGTGTGTGTGTGTGCCGGAATTATGATTTTATATCGTGTTGACAATGTTTCGGGTAGTGTTATGTTTTGAATGTTATTATTCTGTGATGATGGATGGTTGCCGTTTTTTTGGAAGATAATATTCTGATTTTTAAAGTTGATGATTGCTTGATATTTAGTAAGTAGGTCTCTCCCAATGATTACTAATTCATTTACAATAAATTTACCCTGAATTTCCGTGTTTTTATCTATTGAGAAATGAACGTTTGACAGACCATAGTTGGGAATTAATTGATTTGTAATTGACTTCAGAATGTTGTTAGATTTATCGGGCCTCGATTTACTTTTTTGTTATTAATTTGGAGCATAATTAAAAAATTATTTATGTCATGGGGTGTCGGGATCAGTACAGTAGTAGCCATTTAAGAAAACGGCTGAGCGCCTAGTAGTTTTTTGAATTAAACAAACATGCTTGTTTGAAGAAAATTTGCCTGCAGCAAATTCTTCCATTAGTAAACTACTAAATACAAATTTGTTGCTCATAGGAAAAAAAAACAAACAAAAAATAGAACTTTAGTTTGTTATTTTGAAAACGATTGTGTTGATATGTGAAGTGTGTAAGTTTTTGCTTTGTATTGTGTGTATCTGTATTTATAGGAGTGTGTAACGAATTCCTGCCCATGTAACGACTAACGAGAATGTAAAGGTTGGAAATAAAGAAAGATAGGAAGAGTGGTGAGTGGTGGTGGTGGTGGTGGTTAGTAGATTGAGCCCGAGGGGGGTTGGGGGAGGACATCCACAGGATGAAGTGGTATCTTGACTGTGATGTCAAGATGTGCCCAAGATGTAGGAAGAGGCTACACTACTTCTTCAATCACAGTCTCTCTGTCTCAATGTTACAGACACTGGTTCCCGCTCTCTCTCTCTCTCTGCCTTCTTTGAGAGGTCGGTCTGTATCTCTTGGTAAGTTTTATTCAGCTGTTTACCTCGCTATTACCCGTACAGACAGCAATACTCTCTGTCTTCAACCGCAAACTTGTGTTGTTGCTTTTTTTACATTTCTCTTCTTCTTTTTACTTGTTTCTTCAATTTCTTCCATCCCAGTAATATCATTTTTTTGCCTCCCCCCCCAGATCACTTGAAACCAAGAACTCTCACATCTTTATTATTACATTTTGAGATACTTATCTTATGGGAAACTAATTGCGGTTTTTATAATTGACACTTTTTGCCTTCTAAGTATATCAAGTCTTTTTCAATCATTTAAGAGAATTTTTTTTATTAAATTAATATTCCGCAGCTTATTTTTTTCTAAAAAAATAATTGTATTCCATGTACTTCAAGATAAATATGACAAATTTAGGATATGGTTACTATAGAGTTGTTGGGCCATGTTCTAAGTTTAATTTCTAGATTCTAATCATTATAAGAAATGTTTTTGTAATAGTATCCAAAGAGAGGATCAATAGCAGAGAATGAGAGACAAAAATGACAGGACCACTCTCTCGGACTAGAGTGGGAGAAACTGCATAAATACAGCGACGGGAGTAGATATAGAACAGAGTTCACTCGCTAGTCACAACGTGTCATTTACCTTACCCTTTACCACTCTACCATTTTAAGTGTGAAGTCCAGACAGTCAGTGTCACTTTACATTATACAGTGTTCAGCCATATCTAGTTTGTTCATTCAAACCAAAACCATTTCTCTTGATGCAATAGGATGCAAAGAGAGGATTCATAGCAGAGGGAGAGAGGCAAAAATGACAGGAACACTCTCTCGGACTAGAGTGGGAGAAACTGCATGAATACAGCGACGGGAGAGAGATATACCACAGAGTTCACTCGCCAGTCACAACGTGTCATTTACCTTACCCTTTGCCACTCTACCACACTCTACCATTATAGTGTAAAGTCCAGGCAGTCAGTGTCACCTTTTACATTATACAGTGTTTAGCCATATCTAGTTGTTTATTCACACCAAACCATTTCTCTTGATGTAATAGGATCCAAAGAGAGGATTCATAGCAGAGGGAGAGAAGCAAAAATGACAGGACCACTTTCTCGGACTAAAGTGGGACAAATTGCATAAATACAGCGATGGAGATGGATATAGAACACAGTTCACTCGCCAGTCACAACGCGTCATTTACCTTACCCTTTTTACCACTCTACCATACTCTACCATTTTAAGTGTAAATTCCAGGCATTCAGTGTCACGTTTAACATTATACAGTGTTCAGGCATATTTAGTTTGTCCATTCAAACCAAAATCATTTCTTTCCTTCATCATTCCCATTATATTTTGCCATAGTTTCAAGCCTATTATTTAGATTAAAATTGCACCTACACTGAATATATTTATACAACATGTTTAGAGAAACAAATTCTTACATTCTTTTATCGCTGTAAGAAGAATTATTGAATTTGCACCGGAAATACATACTCCCCCCCACACACACACACACACTTCTGTGTGTTTGTGTGTAAACAAAATATCTCAAAAAAGGAAGAAAAGAAATTTGCAGAGAAATCTAACTTGAATATCACGTTTAAATACCCACCATTGCATCTTAACACGAAGGTTCTGCTTGAAAAAAATGGTTCAAATTATTTTTCTTCAAAACTTTGGCCTATCACTTTTATTTAAAACATTTTTCCAGGAAGATAGAGAACAACGGCTAAGTTTCCTTCTAAAGTGGCTACTTCAGTATAATGTATGGTCCATGTCACCACCTATATAATATTGTAAAATTAAACATTAGCTTTGAAGTCCCAAATTTAAAATAAAAAAAAACGGGTTGACTGGAAGTGTTATTTTACAGAACAGTTTCGCGGGATATTTGGAATTTCTCTCGAAAACAGCTTCCATGATTTTTTTTGTTATATTTTTAAATGCTATGTACACAGATATTATCCAAACACTATTATTTGAAACATTTTTTTGTATAATGGTTGTGAGAAGGAGCGAGAGAATTAGAGAGAATGAGGTTTTTAGAGAAATAAACAAGAATATATGCTGAGCAATGTATAATGAATCCAAACTTCAAGGATTTTACCATAAAACAGAAGTTAAGTAGCGGGAGAAATATAAAGAGACAGACTGGCTTAGTGATGAGGAAGGTAGTAGTAGTAGGTTGCTGACTAGTTTTAAACTGGTCGTTAATTGTGTTGAAATTATACTAATGTCGTTTTATTTATATGAATCTAACTGTAAACCTTCCTAGTCTGGCCTAGGTGGGGAGTAACTAAATTTTGATTCATTTAATGTGTGTGAAGAAAGAATACATACACTACAAGGACTTTACAAGTATATAGAAGTTGGGTAGCGAGAGAAATATATATATAGACAGACTCGCTGAGTGATGAGAAGTTAGTAGAAAGTTACTAACTGGTAGTATATTGATCGTAAAGTATTGTAAAACTCTCCATTTGTAGGGCTAGCTCGGGTGTATATATATATACCTATATAGAATCTCCCATCCTAGTCTAACCTAGGTAGCGAGTAACTAGATTGATTCAATTTTTGTGTTTCTCCGCTTTTCAGATCCTATGAATCTATAATATTCGAAACCCGTTATATTTTTGCAGAGACTGTACTGAGATGTCAATGACATTAGATTTCACAAATTAATACGCTTTATTTAGGCGGTGTGTCCATCAAGTAATCACTGTTGTTTGCTGGGAATCACTAATGTTGAGTAAAAACTCCAAGTTTAAAGGAAACTTTTATCAATTATATTTTATAATAAGATACTGCATTAAGAGAATGTCATGTGAATCTCAGTAATGCAGTACGTCTTCACATTTCTTTTTCATTAATTTTTTGAAGAGATATCATCTATTAAGTAGTTACTGACAATCAGTTTTCCAGTTAAACTTTCCACTTCTTGTTATTCCTCGCATCGTCCTCTGTAATGGTCTCCATAGTTTCACAGTTCCTATGTCTTTCTCGCTCCTAGTTCCATAAATTTCTCGTTCATAAATCATTTTCGGGAGACGATCTTTATTGATCGATTTCTGCTATATCAGCTCTACAGTTTGAACCATATTTCTGTGGATCTCTAGTTCTCTTCCAGTGTCTTAAGTTTCTTGTTTTCTCTTTATTGGACTACTCTGCAGATCTTTTTCAATACTTCATTTCTCAGGACAACATTTTTTTTTTCTCTTTTTTAATAGAGAGAGGTACACACCATCCAGCTCGAACGGCGGTGCTGCTCAACTAAATTGAGTTGCAATGACACAGCGTACTGATCAATCAAGATGACATCCATTAAATCAGCGAAAGAACAGAATATTGGTGAGGCAGTCATAAAAGCAATTAACAATTCGATTCGTTGGATTCGTGTCGATACTACAAAAAGCAGTAAATCTGTACAAGAAACACATTCAATCAGCAGAGTCATGAACCATATATGTAAGAATTTGCAGCTCATAGAACTATATTTGATACTGGTGCTTATATTTATTAATCCTTTGGTGTTCTTTTGATATATTTTAGCTCCTCACACCGAATTGAACTCTCATATTTTTTATTCTTATTCCCATATTCTTGTTTCCATTTCTTTTCTAGAGCCGCCACCAAACTCAATTGTAGACACTAAGTTATTAAAAATATTGGTCACTTTCAGCTCTCCATCATGCAGATCTCTATTTTTTTGAATATGAGGATGGGTCCGCAATGCTGGATAACATTTGGTATGTTATCCATCATGGCATGCATCTTCCTTTTGTTCCTGACCGATTTCGGATTTCCATCCATCGTCAAACCAAATTCACAAAGTTCGTGTAGAGAGAGTTCACTTTAACGCAATGTTTCTGTTACACTCTCACACTTGTTGGTTTGTTGATTGTATATATGTGTGGGAACTTATAAGGTTATGTTACTATGGTTAAAAACATACATAGTAATATAACCTTATAACCTCCCGCACATATATACAATCAACAAACCAACAAGTGTGAGTGTAACAGAAACATTGCATTGAAATAAATTCTCTCCACGAACTTGGTGAATTTGCTGTGACGATCGATGAAAATCTGAAACCAGTCAGGAACAAAAGGAATATGCATGCTACGACGGATAAAATACACCAGATCTCTATTTTTGCATTGCTTTATGGCAGATGCTCCTTCATGCTAAGATTTTGCTTTGCGCTTTCAGTGCTTATACACTGCTTACAAAATTTCTTCACTATATCATCCTCCAAGTATTACACCAACATTATGTAATCATCTGCACAAAAGTGATTGCTCAAATATCAATTATTACACTTTTAGCCCCATTTTAAGGCATTTCCTTTACAAATCCCTCAAGACCCCTAGCACTTTCAGGAGGAATGCGATTTTAGTCTTTCCTCACTGCAATTTCAGTAAAATGTACGGTCTATGACTTATATAATAATTAAGAACATTTAAAAGTGTTTAAAAATACCAAGTTAGAAAAAAAAATAATAATAATAAGGCTTGCCAAGCTCTGTAATCGTTGGCGGTTCCAGTGACAATTCTTCCTTTGTCCGACACATTGTCCAATACCAGTCAGTGAGCTGTAGGGATTCCCTAGATCCAGAAAATCCAAGGTAAATCTGGCTTCATTCAAAGCCAGAATGACTACGCCGCCTATCAATCCACTACTTAAAAAGCTAACACCTTATAAAATAATCTATAATAATCAGAGACATTTTCCGTGGTAGCCTGCTTCATTTTGTGGTGATCATTTATTTGTTGTACGAATTTGCTCTGTGCAAGTCTTGTTGTAACACTGTCTGAAAAAACGCATCCTGAAGATGGGCGAACGCCCGAAACCGGTCGATGACCACAAAATGAAACAGGCTACCACGGAAAATGTCTCTGATACTTTCCAGCTCTGCGGAACCAACCTCCACAACATCTATAATAATGTATGTCAGTGATTATTTTTTGCCAAGTTTATATAAAAATAAAACAACCAAAATATGTATCAATGTTTGGATATGAGCCAAATAGTCTTGTAAAGACGTCAAACAAGTTGAATATAACATATTTTTTAAATATGTAAACTTTACTATAATAAATAGTATTTTGTATGCGTTGTAATAAAAAGGGCAGAAACATGCATTTTTGTTGCTGTATATACATATACTTAGTATATAAGGAAGTGTCTGTATATAATATATATATTATAGTATAATTAATTCAGAACGAAGTTTGAATTTTCCTTGAGATGGATAGGGCTATTCTTCTGATTGAATGGAAACGAATTTTAAGGAAAACCAGTCATAAAAAGCTTTCCCGAACCTCCTTCTATCCTCAGCCTCCTATATCCCGTGAAGGCATCCTTCCCCAAGGAAGCATCCTAGGACGAATAGTTTACACAATATCCAACAGCTCAAACACATCCATATTTTCCTTTGCTGATGTCACCGCTATCTTTACATCCCATGAAGATCCCGTTATCGCTTCTGGCACCCTCCAATTCCATCTCAACACCGTGGCCGAATGGTCCAGAAAGTGGAGAATTAAATTAAATATTAACAAATGTAATCATATTACATTCATCCTCCGTAGAGCTGTAGTAAGTCTTCCAGTACAATTTAACGGACAATTCCTACCTACTGTTGATAAAGTTCGCTACTTAGGACTCTACTTGGGACAAAAGACTAACTCCACGTTTACTCGACCGAGACTCCACGTTCTCGTCTTTCTCTAGACAACAAAGTACTTATCTACAGTACTGTTCTCAAGCCTCTATGGACGTACGAAATGGAAGTGTTGGGATCAACCAAGCCCTCCAATTATCCTCAATTACCCAATGACCTCCGATTACAAACCCTCCAATCCAAATTCCTTTGAAAAAAATCACTAACGCACCTTACTATGTTTCCAACTTCATTATTCACAAAGACCTGAATATCCCTTTTATCCGCGACACCTCATTTTATCCCGATACAAAAAAAGTCCATGCATCCCTTCCAAGACCATCATAACCCTTTAAATCTAAAAACTTTCTTCCCATTCCATCCCGTAAACCTTGTCAGAAGACTAAGACTTCGAGGGGCCTAGAGATCTTTTGACACAGTGGTAAACAAATGTAAATATGTATCAGAGACATTTTCCGTGGTAGCCTGCTTCATTTTTGTGGTCATCGACCGGCTTCGGGCGTTCGCCCATCTTCAGGATGCGTTTGTCAGACAGTGTGATAACACAGACTTGCACAGAGTTCAAATTCAGTTTATACACTGACTGGTTTTTTTTAATTGTATTTTAAAACTAAACTCTTAAACTAGGTCAAAGGGAGGTATGGTAGCTGGGTAGGAAAGGAACACGTGTTTGGGTTGTTAAAGGGGCAAATTTTCCTTAAAATGGAAACAACACGTGGGAGCCTAATTTTTAAACTCTATTGTTGGAGGGAGATTCACTTGAATTAAATACTTAGAATAATTTTAAAATTATTTCCAGCTGTGCGGAACCAACCACCGCCACAAGTAAATATGTATGTTGTATGTAAATATCTTTCTCCTCTCAGTCTAACTTTCCCATTCCTTTTCACTAAATCCTTCCGAATAATTTTCCAAAACTCTTCTCATCCATATTCTCTATTTTCCGTTCAAACATCTCCTTCCTCACATATTAATAAATATTTTGGAGAGTTGTCATGGGAAAAAAAAAAAAAGAAAAAAAAAGTTTAATCGTTTCTTTATCATACTTAATATTTCCCCATTAACAAAACAGCACAAGCAAATTAATAAGTACTTAATAATTAATTATTGCATTTATTATTATGTAATAATATTTATATGGTTATAAAAGTGCATTATTATTATATTTTATAACAACTTGCATAATTTTTAAGTCTAATTATATTTTAAAGTATTTATTTTAGCGAAAGAAAAAAGGGGTGGTGATATAGTAGTGTGTAACACCTGTTTTATATTTCTACTTCATTTCACTTTTAGGATTTTATATTAAATTATCCATCTGCCTCATAATGACATTAATAAATATACGTAGAATAAGAGGTTTTTTTTTGTTTTTTTTAAGTTTTCCCGCCGGAAAGTAAAATATTTATTTTGTCATGGAATTTGTCTGTCACTAATGAGATGGGAATTACATAGATGCATTTATTTTTTTATTTATTATTACTTTAGTTATTTATTTTATTATCTCTTACAGTCTCTTAAGAGGAAATATTGCCAGTATGAAATCTTATTCTAATTTGTTAATTAGTACTGTGGGAATGTGTGTCTGTCTGTATGTTAACAAAATATCTAAAGTTTGGTAATTAAGTTTTGATACTATTAACGCATTCATTAACAAGAAGCTTTCGGTCAACCTGAAGTAGGACATTATTGAATGTTTTTACTTTATAAGCTTTTCTCGATTTTCACGAAAATGACTGCAATGATTTTCTTTAAACTTTGTCTATTATCTACACACACACTTTTGTTTGAAATATTTTCCTGAAAAAATTGATTTTTTGAGATTTCTGGGGGGGGGGGGACAGTAGCGTTACAATGCATAAATATTACTTATTTTGTTTTATTGGATACATATACATACATAACTTAAGAACTAACTACTTATGTAACATAATGTAAAAAAATAAGGGGGGGGTTAATTAATGTGATACCTAAGCTTGTTTCAATGAACACAAATACTTTATATTCGGCTCGATATTTAAAAGTGCAAATGGTACTATTTACAACAGGCTAACTCAGCATTATTTAGCCTACGCTGATGATGTGCTCATATCAGCAAGAAGTACTGCAGCATTAGCCGGAGCCTTAGAAGAATTTGGAAAAGCAGTGAACAAGCTCGGCATGTGAATTAATGAAGAGAAGACCAAATACATGATGACCTCAAGAAGAAGAAGAAGAAGAAGAAACGAAGAAGCATGGGTTGCTCTAGGCGTGCATAGATTTGAGGCAATTAGCCTTTATTACAGAATTAATTATTACAGAAAATAATGACCGAAAATTATTACAGAAAGATATCAGTCAGATACAGAGTATCTGAGGAAGTCAAAGCCAGGATCATGGCTGCTAACAGATGTTTTTGGTCGCTTCAAAGAGTAAATTTACAAGAGGAGGCGAAGTTAGTAATTTACAAAACAGTAATTAGGCCTGTGGTGAGTTACGATAGTGAAACATGGTCCCTAACTAGAAGTGATGAGCGCCTTCTCAGTGTATGGGAAAGGAAAATACTGAGAAAAGTATATGGACCCGTTAAATATGGGGAGGATTGGAGAATAAGGACCATTCTCCAGGAATTACGAGACCTGTACAAAGACCTGGATTTGGTTGGATTTATAAAGAGGGAAAGGCTTAAGTGGATTGAGCACGTGAAGAGGATGGAAGAGGACAGGATCCCTAAAAAGATATATGCCGGATGGATACCCAGGAGGACAGAGAAGAAGAGGAAGACTGAGGTCGCCGCGATGGTTGGAAGGATGGTTGGATGGTTGGAAGGTTTTCACCAGGACAGGGCGGAGTGGGCAGTTGTGATTGAGGAGGCCAAGATCCTTCAAGGATTGTAGAGCCAGAGAAGAAGAAGATTTGAAAGTGCAACCCAAAGTTCTTGGTAGAAGACCTTTTATGCACGACCGCTTATCATTTTTTTTTATTAACACTAGTGTTGAAAAAAAACTTTATTCACATAAATATGTCGTTTAAAAATGGGAGTAGCATTGAAATAGCATGGTCTGAAATCCGAGGATATTCTTTCCTAACCGAAATCCAGAAAGTAATCCAATGAAGCTTTGGCAAAGCGTCCCGTTGTTACTTCAATTCAATAAATTCCTTAATCGAATTTGCAGAGAAAGTGCATCTACAGAATTTATAGCATTGGTTTGCAAAAGGATTTCAAATCAAATCGTATTGTTCCGTATATTAATTGAATAAAAATAGTGGTCAAATTTATTCACCACTTTTGGTATTATTTATTTATTTATTATACACACGCAGCGCGTGGCTAGCCACCCCTGCATAGTACTTACTATTATCTAATGGGCACACAGCATTGGCACACCGGTTGCAGAACTCTGCTCTGGTGTATAATATATAGTTTTCACCAACTATATAATATTAATACATATTACATACATTGATAGAATTCCAAATTTGGAGAAAATCGGTTTATATCAGGTTTAATCGGAAAAGTACGATTTTATAGTAAAGATTTTTGATTTGTTTGTTTTTTCGAAAACGGTTGCAACAATCTTCATTAAACCCTGAAAATGTTTGTCGAGTAGATAGAAACGTAATATCACTGAGTATCACATTTATTCGAAACATTTTTCTGATTTTTTTTTTTTAATCCCGCTAGAGGGCAGTACCAGAGCTCGCACTCATCCCTGCCCCCGTACACAGTACAATCAACACATAATATCTGCCAAATCCATAGACGCATGGGCGTTTAATTTGTATCCGACAGAAATTCCTAATCTATAAACTACTGCGTAAAAGATCAAATTTACAATATTTACATTTCCTAAACTATTTACAAAACAAACCTGTTTCCCTGCACTCGATATTCCAGGGGAGCCTCAATTAAACTAACCTAATATACTAATCCTGTTACGCGAGTATACTAATCCTAAAACCCTAACCTTACCGCACACTCCGCCTACTCTATCCAACTATTGTTAATCCTTGTAGACAATGTCGCGGACGCAAATTCACTGTAAGCTTCATAAGCAAACTTGTTTTCCAATATCAGACCAAGACTTTCACTGTTTAGGCACATATGAAATCCAATCTTTCCCCACATATATGCACTCTTAAGTCTTCATATAAATGGCAGTCAAAGATTATGTGCTCCACGGGACTCACCTCTCTAAACTGACACCGAAAATCATTCACAAGCCCCATATGATACCACTTTCTATTTAAAAGACCATGCCCTGTCACTACATCGCGCTACAGCGTAAGAGAACTCTGAGGGAACCGTTCTTCTGCCTCCAGAGCAGCATCAGGAACAAAACGAAAGGTTGTCTTGCCCTTACTCGAAGAAACCCAACGGAGATTTCCATTTCTCCAGTAAATTCTCATCTACATTTTATTCTCTCCTGTTGGAATCTCCGAAGCTCAAAATCATTACTTTCCGCCTGAATAGGTAATATGCCTCCACCGTTATACCGTAAAAGGTAAAGTTCTTATGTTTTCTCAGAAAATAACTAGCCGTCGATCTAATGTCTTCTAAATCTACAGGGAGACATTCTTCCCGCGTATACCCGTTTCCCAGTGGTACTCGGGGGTAGTTTTAGGACCGTACCTACCCTGTTGGGGTTTACCAGTCCTCCCGTTGCAAGCAACGGGGTCGTTTAACAAGAGAAGGATGTCACTGCCATTGAGGGGCTGTTAGTGCAATATCTCGCCATGGCAGAAGTGCCGAACCCAGGCACTGCCCCGCTTGACCCATTTAAGGGCAGGTTGAGATACGCTCAACCAGTGCGCAAAGTGATCCCACATAGTGGTCACACTCCACTCCCAGAAGCTAGAGAAGGCACTCCCTAGCAGGCTTTGGTAAACCGCGCACACCCAACAAATACGCTTCCAGCTACGGGCTGGTGGCACCGGGTTTAATTTATATTGCGAGTCTCCTCCCGCTCAACTCATGACCTCGGTCATTGGAGTTATTGATTAAAACATGGCCACTACGAATCCAACCTCAATTGCAAGCAATTGGCTTGGAAACTGACGCTTACGCCCGTAGTTCAGTTTTTCAACTCTAACGAGCTAGCGTGTCTGATCGCCCGTCCGATGGATCTACAGATTCCATCTACTGATTCCTGTCCATTGCCTCAAGTACAGGGGCTCAGTAACCCAGGATACTTACAGGCAACCCTGTAAAGGGTAAAGAATCAGGATTGGATTGGTTGGGGTGAGAAATTCCCCAACCTGGAGATCCAGAGGCTGATTGCACCCTGAAGGATTGGGCGATGGTGACGCCACATACCCACGCCCAATCTACAGGGAGACAGTAGGGGAAGGGTATTGGAGGTTTGTGATTTAGTTTAAAACACATCATATAAGGGCCGCTTAGATATCATTACAATAATTACAATACCCAACACCAACCTAATTAAACATTGTAACGTTGCAATTTTAAAAGAAAAATTTCTTGATTAAATTGTACTGTAATTAAGGTAAGAAAAAGTTATGGGTATATTTACATCAAGAGTTTTTTCTATTAATAACGTTTATATATATATATATATATAAAAGTTTAGTTTTCATCGCAGTTGTAAACATTAGATTTGTAGTAGAGTGTAATAAGGACTAGGTGGGAGTATGTGTGTGTGTCTGTGTGTGTGCTCGCACTAGAGTATGTTGGAATGGACCGGTCTAGATATAATCTGTCACCGGAACTCTTAGTCTACTACTTCACCTCTTCCAATGTTGTACCCCTCTGGTCACCTTCTCGACCAGTTGGCTTTCTGGTTCGTGTTGGAATAATACTGTTCATGGCTAGCCTGAGAGGAGCACTGTCATTTCAGTTTAGACTGAGAGAGAGAGAGAGAGAGCGTTAGAGAGAAGGTATGGATGGGGAAAAAAGAGAATAACAGAACTGAAGCGAAGAAATGTGTCACCTAGTACCAGTGCCATGACTGAGCAGTAAATTATGGCCAAAGAGACATTTTAGTAGATTCAATATAACTTCTCAATACTAAAAACCTCTTTTTTTTTCTTTTTTTTTTTTTTGTAAACTGTTTGTCATTTACCTTCACCCAACTTTGTTGTGTAGAAATTATTTTCCCAAGAAGTGTAGAATTGTCACAAATATCTTGACTTGAAAAATTTACATAAAAATTAAATAACATACGATACATATAAAATAAAAAAAAATAATAATATTCTTGACATCATTTCATAACTTATTCACTTTATATGGATATTTCCAGATTTTCGCTTTATATATATTATTTGATTTGTATTTTTCTATTTAAATTTAATACATTTTAAATTCACACTATTTAATGTATAAAATTATTTTTTTTTTTTTTTAACTGCTGTGAAATAAATACTCACATGAGTTTAAATTTTTTTTTTATTTCAGAGTTGTAACATAAATAAAGAAGGGTGGGGGGTGGTTCCATTTTGGTAGGCAACCATGACGGGTACTCACTTGAATATAGTTACATTATAGTCCAGAAACAGGGGCGGGTGTTGGTGTATTGGTTATGAGCATGGACTTGTAAGTGGAAGGACCCCAGTTCGAGTCCAGCGTATAACTAAATTTTATATTTGTTTAAAAAATGTTAATAGTAAAGTAGGTGCTTCCGCCCCCGTCCACGACACCCCTAATTTTTTGGTAGTTGGACGTTAAGCCCGCCTGAAAAAATAGGCATTACTTAGTCCAGAAACAGCGCCAATAACATTGACCAAAACCAAACAGTGTTTGAAATTAAACGTTACAAATTTCACTGACCCCCCCCCCTATATCAATCAAATAAAAGCGGTTTTATTTGATCCCGAGAAGGTTTAAACACATATTTTTATGGGTCCGGAATTATTTTCAGCGATGTTCCCCAGGCAGAAGCTTATAAGACAGATCTACTAAAACAGTATGCCGCATAGCCTTAAGGATTATATCAGAGATATTTTTCCTTGATAGCCTGCATTTTTTTTTTTGTGGTCATCAACCACGGTTTCGGGCGTTCACCCATCATCAGGATGTTTCTTTTTTTTTTTTTTTTGTCAAAACAGTGTGATAACATAAGACTTGCATTGAGCAAATTCAGTGGATACATTTAGTTGATGTATCTAGAAATAATAGCAAAAAGAAATGCATTAATTAGAAGAAGTTTTCCCATGAAGAATCTCATTATAATACGTTATCCATTAAATTCTCATCGCAGCTTTTTCTGAGTTAAACTTTTTATATAAATAGAAAATTAAAGATAAATTAATTAATTATAATAGTTTACTTTTCCAAATCAAAATCCAAAAAGGTCTAATAAGAAAGAACTAATCTTTCAAGTCGGCAGAAATTAATTATATAGCTTTGTTTGTTAAAATAATGGATTACTGAGTGTGAAAGATTTACACAATTTTCTCATACTGCAGTAGTTGTGGTGGTTGGTTCCGCAGAGCTGGAAAGCATCAGAGACATTTTCCGTGTAGCCTGCTTCATTTTGTGGTCATCGACCGGTTTCGGGCGTTCGCCCATCTTCAGGATGCGTTTTTCAGACAGTGTGCCAACACAGACTTGCACAGAGCAAATTCAGTTTACACACGTTGCTCTGTGCAAGTCTGTATTGTCACACTGTCTGAAAAACGCATCCTGAAGATGGGCGAACGCCCGAAACCGGTCGATGACCACAAAATGAAGCAGGCTACCACGGAAAATGTCTCTGATGCTTTCCAGCACTGCGGAACCAACCATCACAATTACAGTATCTTGCTAATCGTTTATGTTCTCAGAGTTTTTGTGGTGAATTCAACAGTTTTTTTTGTAGATTAGATTAAAATATAAGGATTGTGTCCCAAAGCCCCCCAAGCAGTTCAGCCAATTAGAGGCATATTGTGTCTATCACTGTGGATCTAGTACAAAAAACCTCCCCTCTTCATGAGGTTTAGGGCTTTCGCTACCGTCTCATTGTGCCAAATGTTTCATAGCGCAATTTAGTGATTGCAATATGTGCGAGGCCGTTTCTGCCTTCTTCCTGGACAATAGTCTACACAAAAATTCTGAGCTAATTACCCCAACCACGTACCATGGTGTTTTTTTAAACCTACTGTGACCCATAAAAAGTCCTGTCACCAAAGCAATCTGGTTCCTTGCTAAGCAAAAAAATTTTCTTTAGTTCTATTCTTACATAACTTTGACATCATCTTACTGTATTTGGATACCGGGACTTAGTTTCCTGATTTTGTCCTGTTCTTTCCAGAACCAATCTCTAAGAGATGCATGCACTGCCCCCTTGGTAATTTCTATGAAACAGATTCTGGACCAATGCATGGAATATTCGCCCCATTTCTGGGCCAGTTGGTCGGCTGTTCCGTTGACCCTAATCCCCAAATGACCTGGTAACCATTCCCAGCCTAAGTTGTTGTGGTTGGTTCCAAAGAGGTGGAAAGCATCAGAGATATTTTCCGTCATAGCCTGCTTCTTTTTGTGGTCATCGACCGGTTTCGGGCGTTCGCCCATCATTAGGATGCTTTTTGTCAAACAGTGTGATAACATAGATTTGCACAGAGCAAATTCAGTTTTTACACACTCCGAAAGCGGTCGATGACCACAAAATGAAGCAGGCTACCACGGAAAATGTCTCTGATATAAAGTTTTAATTTTTTTTTTAAATAAAAATTAAGTAATAAATCAAATCTTACAAAACCTTATATCAGAGACATTTTCCGTGGTAGCCTGCTTCATTTTGTGGTCATCGACCGCTTTCGGAGTGTGTAAACTGAATTTGCTCTGTGCAAATCTATGTTATCACACTGTTTGACAAAAAGCATCCTAATGATGGGCGAACGCCCGAAACCGGTCGATCACCACAAAATGAAGCAGGCTACCACGGAAAACCTCTCTAATTCTCATACTGTAGTTTACAAAATTGTAATTGACAAATATTATCAGAGATATTTTCCATGATAGTGTATATGCATACACTCAGTGTGAGTCTAAACTGAATTTGCTCTGTGCAAGTCTATTTTTTTAACACACTGTTTTAACAAAACATTCTGATGATAGGTCGATGGCTACAAAAAGAAGTAGGTTATCACGGAAAATATCTCTCTGATGCTTTCCAGCTCTCAGCAGCACCAACCACAACAATTTAAAAGAATTATGGTTGGCCGGACACTGGTAAGCTTACGAAGGAAATGATAATTGTTAGGTTTGTTTAGAAATGATCATGGAAGGTTTTGATTGACTAGGGAAAAGACACCGGTTCCTTGTATTATCTTTTGGCAAGAAGAACGCGACAACTGGACGACTAACCGCCTGTGACAACAATTATACGGAGGCGCCTCACTGTACATGCAGAGTGGGCCAGCGCTAAATGTAAGTTAACCAGGGATTTTCACAATACCCTGGTCGCAGTGATTGTGGACCAGTTGGGACCACTCCCCTCCCGCTATCTTCATTTTATTCTACTAGAGTATCTGAAGAGCGAAGGCCTATAACTAAATGGTGAAGGAACCATGTCTCATTCTGATTACTTGCTGTATTCTCTCGTACAAAGATCGTTGCTTGTGGAAGGTTTTGGCACTTCATGAACTGTTGCGCCAAAGATATTTTTTTTTTTTTTTTTTTTGGAAGAATAAGTCTTAGGAAACAAACCAGAAAGAAAAACAGTTTTAAAAAGAAAGATGTTAAGGTTGCAGCAGGCAAGGACTATTGCACAGTTTTTAGGCCCAAAGTCTATTGAAAACAAAAACTAAGAATCCTCAAAAGAGGGATTTAAACCATTTCCTTTTACAAAAGTAACGTACAAATTTCTTTACAATACATTAAGCCGACCAAATTAGACAGGCCAAAAAAAAAAAAATGTTCCAAAGTCTTGCCGCCCAAATCAAAGGTTTCCCGCCCATACTTTACTAACTCGTTTTGATTTTTTTTTGTATCTAATCCAATCAAGGGTCTTATCGAATAAAAAAATAACGGTATTACGGTAATAATAATAATAATAAATTATTACCATATTAAATTTCAATTAAAATTATATAAGTGTTGAAATTAACGAATCGCGTAATATAATTTTAGAATTTAGGCACATTAAAGTTACACCACCAACACACACAAAACCTTTCTTAAATATTTTTTTTTTTTTCAATGAAATAATTTAATCTAATATGCATACATTGTGTAAAGAAAATCATTGGAGATGATATCTAGAAAATCTGAATAAATTGAAAAAGTAACTCAATTAATTTGTATTTCCATTCTGAAAGGCCATTGAAACTTTCCTGTGATAACCATATGAAATATCAAATCTGAATATCTCTTACCAGTCCTTAACTTTCCTCACAAAACTTTCCGTTACTCCCCCCCCCCCTAGTGAGAGGAAGTACTGTGATCGTGCCAGATTTTCAAAATAGAGTTTTCACCGGAAATATATGTTGTGGGGGGGGGCCTACTGAATACGAAAAAAGTTTTTAAACGAATTGTCTGTATGTGTGAATAAATTGTGTTTTAATAAAATATCTTAAAAAGTGAAAAGTTGCAGAAACCTCAAAACCAAGTTTCTTTATATACAGCATCCATCAGACATAAAGAAACGTATCATCTTTATTTGAAATATTTTTCTTAAAAAAAAAACAAATCTTATTTTAAATAGTTGTGCGAAAAATTTGTGGCATGATTTCAAATGTTACAAGATTAGATTAATATATAGGTTACTCAGTACTTATCCCCCCACCATCTCTAGATTTTATGTTTACGACGAGTAAGTAAAAAAATTTGAGTTTAAACAAAATTAAAAACATCGTACGAAAATGTAAAAATCTTACAAATATCTGGGCGCAAATTTTACTACAGAGTGTAAGTACAATGAGCGGATAATAAAAGCAAGATTGGCAAGCGGAAACAGGGTGTTTCTTCGCTCTATAATTCGAACGGTGAAGTCCGAAGTCTATCTTAAGGAAGCATAAACCTTAGAATCTATAAGACCCGTCATCCCCCCCTGTAGTTATGTATGCATGTGAAACATGGATACTTAACATGAGCGAATGTAAAATGCTCCGTGTTTGGAAGAGAAAGATCCTTAGTACGGATTTTCAGTCCTAAATGTGAGGGTGGGATTTGGAAGGTCTGGGAAAAATAGTGGAGCTCAGTGAGTTGTATGCTGCACCTGACATTGTCTAGGAAATGAAAGGCAAAAGATTGGAATGGCTTAGGACTTGTCGAGAGGATGGACGTGGGAAGAGGTACGAAGAAGTTGTACATGGAGTCGCCCGGAAGGCAGAAGGAAAGATGACTGGAAGAAGCGGAGGGACATCTGATTCATCTCGGTGTTAGGAGGTGGAGGACCGGAATGAGTTGTATAAGATTATTAAGGAAGCAAAGGCCCTTCATGGGCTGTAGAGCTAAAGAAGAAATAAGAAGAAGAAAAGATTAATATATAGGTTACTCAGTACTTATCCCCCACTATCTCTAAATTTATGTTACGACGAGTTTAAACAAAATTTATCATTTAATATACGTATTATAATTGTATTAAAAGGTGTAAGAGATAGGCGTGTGAGTGTTTCAAACTAGACGTTTGGGGGGGGGGATTTTGAGTTATGATTGTAATAGCACCCATGCACAGCAAAGAGAATGCAATCACAGCAGAGAGAAGAGAGGCCCTCTCTGGTTAACAGAGACTACTCTCTGACTTAGGCAGGCTAGAGTGGGAGAACCTGTGTATATAAGCCAGTGGGAATCTATCTACAGGATATGTATCAGATACAACCATACAACTGTACATCGCATCGTGTCATATCTCTACTCTCAGCATTCATTCTATCATTTTCATTATAAAGTCCAGTGCACTTAATGTAAACTTAGGTACATTATATTAGTGTCTACATATCTCGTTCATTTAATCAAACCTAATTTCTCTCCTCAACAACCTCATTATAATGATATTTAAGGGAGGGCATTTTGAGTTATCCAAAGGGAAATCAGTTTCTAAAAACCACTTTTTTTGGGGACTCAAGGGGGTAACATTACTTATATTTCCGGTGAAAACTCGTTATCCAAAATTTGACTCGATCCTAATACTTCCTCTCTATGAAAAACCACAAAAGTTTCTTTGACTTGTCTTTTTCATAAATAGATCGCCGTTAAAATATATTTCACTGAACTTTGCTTCCACTAAGTATAAAATTCTTTATACTTCTTTTCTCAAATTATTTTCTCAATTAAAAGTTTTCATTCATCGGAATTATTTTTACCTTTTTTTTTCTATTTATTAAAAATTTTTGAATACAAAATAATTATTATTTATATAATAAATTAACATCAGCATTATTTTATGTAATAACTTAAGAAATTATAGAGAAAATATTAAAGTCCGTTAACCTAACAACATCCCCTATTTTAGGGCCACTTTGAAAATTCTTAAAATGTTTTTAAAGTAACGGTAATTTTTTTTTTTTTTTTTTTTACACTTCATACCTGAGTAATCCTTTTTTTTAGTTACCTACTTGTCAGCTATTATTGCAGAAACGTTAGTCAAACTTAAATTTATTAAACGTACACGTCCAACCATTGAAATTCAATATTTTAACAAATCAAGAAAAAAAAATTAATGATTATTACCGTGTAATTGAGGGTTTAGATTTTTCTCGCAAGGATTTTTTTACTTTCTCTTATTGCTGTAAGAGAGAGGAACTGATCCGATTATGTCAATATTTTCTTATATTTAACTTTTCATCGGGAATACAAGTTTAGTGGTCCCTTGGGTTCGAAAAAAATGTTTTTACCGAATCGTCTCACTCCCTCTTTCTCATTCTCTCACTCTGTGTGTGTGTGTGTGTGAACAAAATTTCTTAAAAAACGAAAAATTCGCAGAAAGCTCAAACTTGGTAATTATTGGTATTGCAAAACAAAAGGTTTTGATCGAAATCCATCAACCGGGATTTCGACTTTACTTTTATTTTTTCTTTTTTTTTTTTTTGACATTAGCAAGCGCCATACAGCCATAATCAAATTATAACACATAAGATTTAAATCACCAAATTAATATGGGTACAATCTATAGTGCGTTAAATGTCTGCGATATATTTATTTATAAACTTTATGATTATTGCTTTGTAGCAAAGTTCTATAGGAGAAGGGGGTTGAGGTACCAGACCAGTCAGATTGTGAAACAAGACAGCTCTCTCTGTTTTGTGCAATGGACAGATCATTATGATATGCTCCAGAACTTCTTCTGCGAAACATTTGCTGCAAGTTGTAGTGTCCGATTTATTAATTGTTTGCAAATATTTTTTGCATATACCGTGGTTTGACCTCAAACGACAAATTATCTTACACACTGCCTTATATGTAGCTTGCGGCTTAAACCAGGGAGTTTTGCCGACAGTTGGAAATAGGGTTTTATAAAAGCTCCCTTTCGGATTATTATTATAATTAAGTTGCCATTTCTGGCGAGCTCTGGAGCCAATATATGGTTTGAAGTCCGTGTAAGGGAGATAACAGTTCGTCATAACCCCGTTTACAGCTGCCCGTTTTGCTATTTGGTCCACAATCTCATTACCCTTAATTCCTGAATGACCTTTCACCCAGCAAAGGTACACTGTTTTGTTGCCAACTTTCAATACCGACCGTTAATACAATTTTTTCACCTTACATGGTCAATATTATTGTCAATACGCTAAGGTATTGTCAATATTATTGACCGTGTAGAGGCAGCTTTACAGACAGTACTGTCCATCACCGGACAGTGAGCTGTAAGACGCTCATAAGCAGAAAAAAATCTAAAGGTAGCACAGCTGGACTTGAACCCGGGACCTCCGGCGTGGGAGGCCAATACGCTAACCACTTAGCTATTCCCTTCCCTTTTTATAATTAATTATATTGATTATAATATAAGAATGTCTATCAGTGTTTCACTCTAGATATTCCACTTATTTTTTGCATAAACATTTATCAATAGGTAATTTATTTTCGCTTATCAACAAGTTAATAAAATCCATTATTTTAACAAACAGATTTAGTTCTTTCACATTAGAACTTTTTGGATTTAAGTAATTATTGTAGTAATCATTTTTTTTTTTGTCCTCTTTTTATCTTTATATTAAAAAGTTAAAAAGTTTATATAAAGTTTATAAAAAGGTATATAAAAAGTTTAACTCAGAAAGCTGCGATGAGAATGTAATAATGGATAACAAACTAATGAGATTCTCAGTGGGAAGACTTCTTCTAATTAATGCATTTCTTTTTGCTGTTATTTCTTGAAGCTAATCCTTGGAAAACTGTCCCCCAACTATTAGCTATGAACTATCCAGCCAATTCCTTTTCTTCTTTTTTCTACTGCAATTTTTCCAAAAGATCTTAATTTGGGTTTCACAATTTATGAATCTTCACTTTTAATTTGCTATTAATTTAATTGATAAAATTGTGTTGTTTTTAAACTCAACTTTTGGCACAATTTTCCACTTAAGGGCATGGTCTAGCAGATATTCACAGTATATGGAAGACCGCCACTCATCCGTTCGCTCATACTATTATTTGCTAATACAAAACATGTTAGTGGGTAGTCGAATTTGAAGAAAACTGGTTAACCGGAAGTTAATTTTCCAAAATAGGCTTCTGAATTTTTATAGTGCATGGAAGCCTAAGAGATTATTTCCAATAGAAGTTTGCTTCATTTTGCGCCTGACGACTAGTATGTGGTCGTTCGCCCCTTTCTTCAGGATGCCCTGAATAAACAAAATTTGATATCACGCTGTTACATCAAGTCGTTCTGAAATCGTACGAACGCCCTGAAAAACCGATCAATATATTCCATATTTCAGACACATTAAGATGAAAAGAATGGAGAGTGGTATCATCAATTTTAGCTAAGAAATCTTCAAAGGCAAACCATAAACTTGAAAAAAAAAAAAGCTTTGAAGCTTCCAGGAAATATGATAATGGCTGCAGATTCTGCCATCATTCGGAGGGGGACACGGATACTAATGTTTTGCTTGTTATGAAGTTCCAACGCTTGAAAGTTGTAGAAACCTGGATTATCTACTGTTTGCTTCTTCAAGAGTCAAACTGACCAAATTTAATTTCACTTAATATATCATATTATGTAACAAAACAAAGGTAGAGGTTCGACAATAGTTTTGTGGTCGGTTTGGTGGGATCCACTGAACTTGGTAATTTAGTTGGCCTTCAGAAAAGTAGTAGATTATAGTAAAGGCTTTAAACTAGTGATTTGGCTATTATTGGAGCTTCTTAGAAACCGAATACTAATTTCTAGTTTGTAATTTTCTAATATTAAACCATAAAGGGCTTAGGTTATGTCATAAAGAATAACCATAAGGCAAAGAAGAAATAGTGATTAAAAGAAACAAATTCTTACAAAGGGAGCATAATAATTTATGTAGAAATAGGAATATACTCACCGGAAGTTATTAGTAAATAAAATTTTATATATATATATATATAAATAGTCATTTAATAATATTCATTAAGTAAGAAAATAAATAAAGAAGAAAAGCACAGACTCACACACACACACACACACACACACACACACACACACAAACACACACTATTTATATAATAGTTCGGTTTATTTGATGTTAAAATATCTGACATGTTATCTAGTTTAATTGGCGCAAAAATTACATCACCATTAAAGGAAATGTGGTGCCTTAATCGTCTTTTACTATTGCATTAACGTTAATTACATTCTTTTAGAAAAAAAAAAATAGTAATAATAATAAAAGAAGGGAAAAATTCAACAATAAAATAAAAAAGTTTTAGAATTTATTATACTATTCTGATAATTATTGCAAATTCTTTTGTAAATAATAATATAAAATGTTACACACTGAATGTAAATGGCCAATGAGGTCATTCAAGTTTTTTAACATATTCAGTTTTTCTTGTTGTTATTAGAAAACAGTGTTTTTCGAACTTGTTAAGTTTTTTGAAATTGAATCCCCCCCCCGGGAAATATATGTTTTGGAGATCCATCAATTCCTTGGGAATAAGGAAAGACAAAATGTTTTTCGTGAATAGTCTTTTGTGCTTCCTTCCTGTTCTTTTTATTTGTTTTTTGAGGTATTTTGAACCTGCCAAGTGTTTTTATCGAGCTAATTGCAATACAACAAAAATCTGGTGTGAAACACTCACACAACTTTCTTTTACTCCAGTTCTCAAAATTATAATTGACAAATTTTACAGTTTGTGTACCCAAATTTAATGAAATTCGTCTAAAACTGAAAAAACTGTTCAATAATTTCCTTGAAACTCAGAATTTTGGCTATCTATTTATTTCTAATTTATTTTCTTTGGATGATAGAATTGTATAATCAACTATGATAGCACTTTAGAGAAAAACATAACACCATCCCTCCCCTAAAAGTGCCCTTAAATGAATTTCCTGCCCAGATAAATGTTTTAAATAAAAGTTGTAGATCTTGTATGTTAGTTTAAATAAGAGGTTTTCAGAAATCCTCGGAAACATTCTTGAGAAAATCGCTGAAATAGTGAAAAAAATCCTTAGTAAAGTGGTAAAGTACACGTGCACTTCGGTTACCGATTGTTTCAACACGAATTTCAAAAACATATTAATTGTAAGTAACATTTTTAAAAGACAGAATTGTCTAATAAATTGAATAACACTTTATATGAAATCTAACACTACCCTCTCCCCTAACGAACTCCTAAATGAATTTCCTGCCCAGGAAAATTTTCAAATAAAAAGTTGTAACCGTTGTATGTATAGTTTGATATAACCATGTTTGAAGAATTCTTCGGAGCAATTTTTGAGAAAACTCCCAAATGTGGTAAATAAAACCAACTAGTAAAGTGGTACTGCTAGGTCCATTGAGGAATTTTGAACGAGGAACGTACTGTCAGAGATCCCATGGTGATACCCAAACGGAAAAAATAAAATATCAAGTTTCAATTTTCGACGGTTTTCTCATTTTTTAGCTATGCGTTCAATATTATCATATATTATATATATATATATATATATATATATAATATATATATATACACCATTTGCTAGAAACCACTTTTTTGGACTCAGGGGGGCCTCAAAACGGATATTTCCGGTAAAATCACGATGTCGAAAATTTGACACGCTTATAATACTTCCTCTTACTAGGAGTAAGAGACAGGAAAAAAAATTATAAAAAAAAATCACCCACTCCCTTAAACCCTTTCTAAAATTAAATTTTCTTAAAATACAGTCCAGATGGTATAAACTGATCATGCTCTGTGCAAGTGTGTATTATCATGCTCACTGCAAGTCTATATTGTCGTACTGTTTTAACAAAACATATCCTGATGATGGGCGAACACCCGAAAACCGGTCGATGACCACAAAAAAAAGAAGCCGACTATCATGGAAAATATTTCTGATGCATAGAGGTAAACTTATCACATTTAATTGAAACTTTTCTGCAGGAAAAATTATTTTTGAAGGAGTGATGTTTTGTGGACGGAACATTTCTTTGAATTTATTCAACGTTTTGGCATTGTCTTCTGAATTACATTTTTTAAAACATTCAATATGCCATAAACCTTATATTTATTTTTTATTTTATATTTAATTTTATTTTTGTATATTTATTATTTATTTTATATTATTATTTTTATATTAATATATTATTATTTTATTTTTATATTATTATTAGTTAGTTACTCATTTGCGCTCGCACAAGCAAACTCGAACATGACTTTTCTGTTAACAAAAAAACTTACAAATTATTTTATCGGGGGAAAATTTTTATTCTGAACTATATTTTTTATTATTTTATCTTTCTGTTATATTAGTAAAAAAAAAGTTGATTAGTTGGAAAATCTTAAAAGAATAAGATAAGTAATTTCAATTGGCAGATTGTGAATAAAGTTATATTTTAAACCTGTATACATCGGAGCTATCTCAGGCATCTGGTTAGTTGGATCCCTTTACTGGACATTGTGGTTTAAGGAGACATCTCTACGTAATGGGGCTTATGCCGGATCTATTTTGTAGAGCCTGTAAGACAGAGGAGGAAACACCCATCCACCTTATGACAGATTGCCGCCTGGGTTGTGTGGAAATTAGATTCAGGACTTCTGGTCGGAACAGGATGTCTGTGGAAGAGCTTAGGCTATTTCGCCTTAAGGTTATTGTCCGATTTGTTCAGACTGCGGTGAATCTTAGATGGATTAGACCCGAGTCTGGATCTTTGTTCAGACCCGTTTGTTGTTGTTTTGGGGGGGGGGGTGTTATCCTATATGGCCCAGTGGGGCTTTGGATAACGTAGGGTTTGGTCCCTCCCCACAGACAAATAAAAATAATAAACAATCTTTACAAAATCTAAGTAATCTTAACTTATTCTAATTGAATAATAACGGATTATAAAGGTAAGACGTTGTTTTATTACTATATTGCCAGAATGGGAATACATAGGCTCCTGCAGGGGCCGCCTCCCATCACCTCTAGGCATGATCGTTATAACCAGAGGTTGATTGAGGAAATCAAGGCGGACTATCTTCTGGGGATGCCAACGGATAGGATGGTTCCTAAGTATTTTTTCGAAAGGAACTTCCATATTGTCATACCGAGCAGAGGCGAATGGGGCTGCGACCCACCCCTGTTCGGTAACTCGATCTGGTATACAGATGGATCCAAAACTCCGACTGGGGTCGGAGCTGGGGTCTACGGGGGTAGGCCTAAAGTTAAAATTAAGGCCAGCCTAGGGAAGTACGCCACGGTCTTTCAGGCTGAAGTCGTGGCGTTACAACTCTGCGCTAGGGAGATTATAAGGCAAAGTACAGTGAGTAGAAGAGTGGCCATATACTCCGACAGTCAGGCAGCCCTGAAGGCACTTTCTTCACACCAAATAGTCTCAAGACTGGTGTGGGACTGCCTACTTGCCCTCACCGAGGTGGGTACTCGGAATAAACTGACACTCGCCTGGGTGCCGGGACATGCGGTGTTCCTGGGCAATGAGAGGGCGGATGCCCTAGCGAGGGAGGGCTCGCAGGATACCTTTATAGGCCCCGAACCCTTCTGCGGCTTGTCCAGGAGCCTCATCCAAACTTCTATCAAGGGGTGGATAGAAGATCAGCATCTGCGTTGGTGGGAGGGAACACCAGGACAGAGGCAGGCAAAGCTCTTCATTAAAAGACATTTGCCTAAATTTACCCAAGACCTACTGAGCCAAACCCGAAGGGATATAAGGTTAATTGTGGGTCTACTAACAGGGCATTGTAGGCTGAATAGACACATGCACCATCTACAACTTGCGGATCGTGCGGTATGCCGATTCTGCAAGGTAGAGGAGGAGACCCCGGCGCACATCCTTTGTGAGTGCGCCGGCCTGGCGAGGATTAGGTTTCTTCAATTGGGGACGGGCAATCCCGAAGCTGAAAGCTTCATGACGGAGCCGCTCTCAGCTTTGCTAGGATTGATTAGGAGGGCAAGGCTGGGGGCTGTTCTGTAATTTAAGGGGATCCACAATAGACCTCAATTTGTAGGTCGCAGTGGAATGAGGCTCACCCCCCCCGATTCTATTCTATCTACGTCCCACCTATGTAAATGAGCAGTTAGGTGTCATTTCTTTGGATGAACTGCAATTAGCTTTAAAGAGTAGCAAGTCTGGTAAATCTCCAGGTAGGGATCTCATTTCATATGAATTCTATTGCAACCTTCCGCCCTGCTGGGAGCACTACGTTCTGAATATGTTCAACCAGATTCTCTATCAGGAAAAACTTCCAAGGTCCTGGGCTCTGATTAATACGAGGATGTTGCATAAGGGAGGAGTGGGGGCAGATCCTTCCAATTATCGTGGAATCTCTTTGATGAATACTCTTTCGAAATTATTTACTTCTATTCTGTTAAGGAGACTGGAGGATTGGGCGGAGAGTTCGTCGTTGTTGCCGGAAGAGCAGAGTGGTTTCCGTGCGAATAGGGGATGTGCTGATAATCTGTTTGTACTTTCCTCCATTGTCTCCATGAGACTTATGTCTGGCTCCCCTTTTTTTGCTGTGTTTGTTGATCTAAGGCGAGCCTTTGATTCTATAGATCACAATCTTCTATGGTCTAAACTTATAAAGTTGGGAGTTGGAACCAAGGTGACAAGGATTATTAAAGATTTATATGATAAGGCTAAAATGAGTGTAAACACTAGACTAGGGAATACTGCTGACATTGATGTAACTTGCGGTGTTCTGCAAGGCGAGCCTTTATCGCCTTTACTTTTCAACTTTTTCATATCTGATATTACTCAGTTTTTTAGATCAAAATGTGCTTCCGGTTTGTTTTTAAATGAGAACAATCGCTTGCTGTTGATGTGTTATGCAGATGACATTGTAATCTTTTCTAGCTCTGTAATTGACTTGCAGCATAATTTGGTGATTTTAGAAGAATATTGTAATGAAAATAATCTTACTGTTAATGCACAAAAAACCAAAATAGTTTACTTTTCAAAGAGCACTCGGCAAAAAAAATTGCGGTCTGTCATACTTAATAAAGAAAGATTAGATATCGTGAAATCATTCACTTACCTAGGTTTACCGTTTTGTTCGACCGCAAGTTTTTATCAAGCTTGTAACCATTTTATGACAAAAGGGAAATTGGCCTCTTGGAAAGTTCGTAATATTCTAATGAAGTCTCGAGTAACTAGTAATAATGTTAGAAAGAAATTGCTTAATGCTTTTATTACTTCAACTTTGTTATATGCTGGACAGATTTGGGCAGTTGATTATGTTAATCAAATTGAGAAAGTACAGCTCCATTTATAAAGCGAATCTTTAATTTAAATATGTCCACCCCTAATAGTTTTATTAGATTAGAATTTGGACTTAACCCATTGAAAGTTGCCGTTTTTAAATTAATGTTGAATTTTTTATTAAAAATTCTGAAAATGCCTTCAGGAACACTGCCCAGAATCTGCTTTGATGTTCTTTACCAAAAACATTTACATGGTGCTTTTTGTAAGTATAACTGGATATCTAAATTGAACTACTTCTTCTTCTTCCTATAACTATAGGTATAGGCTTCTTAACACCTATAGGTTCGGCAGAAATTTTACGACCCTTGGCCCAACGGGTCATTAAACGAGAGCTCAAGAATCTAATATTACGATTTAAAAATATGTGTTTAAGTGAAGATATCCATTATGTTGTAGATTCTTGCAGATTTAATGCACAGTACAGAAATTTAAGCGCCTTAGGCCTAACAGAGAATTATTTAGATTGGAGTTGTTCAATTAATTTATTAAGGATTATACTTCAGTTAAGATTAGCAAACCTTAAAATTGCAACTCTGTACTGTAATGGCATTAAATATGTTTTTTGACAGTAATAGTATCTGCAGTCTGTGCCATGACTTGGCCCCCGATTCTATAATCCATTTTCTATTTGACTGCCCCTTTTACCAAGTTTTACGTACATATTACTTAGCAAAGTATATTGATTCCTTGTCACCTCCCCAACATCAATACCAGACTTTGTTATCAATTGGGTCTAAATTACAAATGTGTGATGTTTATAACTATGTTTCTGAGGATTTAAAAATTAAAAGTTTTTTGATAAACGAATGATGTCATTCGGGTTATCCTTTTTTGTTTATGTACCGGTCTGGTTATTTTTGTTTTTTCTTCCTTTTTTTTTCATCACCTCAATTATGTATTTATTTTTTATTTTTTTATGTATTATTATGCATTATGTTATTATTTGTATTTTATTACTTTAATTCATGGAATGTGTACTTTAAGTTCTTTTTTCATTTGTAGCAACTCCGGGCTAAAGGTGTTGCATCTATAAGCTTGTTAATAAATAAATAAATAAATAAGATAAGTTTAATTAATATGAAAAATTCATTAAAAAAAAAAAAGCGAACACAATTACACCTGGTCCAATTCTACTTTAAACAAAATCTCTAATATAAACAAACTTTTACGTTAAGTAATAATATTTTCTTTATTAGTAGTTGGGTCCGAAATGCTGGGTAATAAATAAAATTTTATCCTTGGTAGCATACTTCTTTTTACTAATTCTGATCGGTTTCGAATTTTCCTAATTGATTTAGAATTAATCAATGTAGTATAAGACAGAAGGTTTGCATTAAAAGTCTCTAGACGAGTTTTATAAAACTGATCCTCTCAATGGAGAATAATCCAAAATTGGTAAGAATTAAAGAAAAGAAGATGCAAAAGACTCCATTATATCGCTTGTTCACTGCGATCCTATCATCTAGAGGAGGTCAAGAAGAGTAAACAAACTTTCCACAGATTCTAGAACTCTTAGAGGCCGAATTAGAAGGGGTGTTATTTTGAGATGTACAATAAAACACTCTTTTGCCTGTTTTGATTAGGCATTACAGTAAAAGAAAAAAGTTTAAATCTTGATAAAACAGTAACTATTGATATTTTATTGCAACAACTCATATAACTATCCACTCAAATTTTATTATTTATAAGACAATATCAACTTTAATTTTGTATCTATAAGTACCGTTCATTTCCACTCTTTTTCATTTCTACGACAGCGGATCTATTTCGTATCCTTTCATTTTAGAGGAAGATATTCAATTAAAATCGCCTTATGTAAAGCCAGTTAGCTCTTGCTTAAGTGATAGGGATTCTACTGCCCCAGGTGCCAAATTCTCAGTGCAGCAAGCTCTTAAAAAAAAACCATCTCTTTTAACTAATTTAAGCATCTATAGCAGTTATCACCAACCAGTCCCAAGATTGAGCTCACATTGACCTATTAACACAAAACTGGGTAAGTATTCGCCATTGGGCTTTTATGGATGATATAATCATACATGGATGTTTCGGGATAGACAAAGAGCAAATCAGCATTTCATTGATACCCTCATAACCACAATCTAACTAATTTTACAGTTTCAGATTGTTCAACTACATCATCACGCCTAAAAGTCCCATCCAGTTGAGATACCGTCAATTTGAAATATAATACTTTGAGATTCTACAAACTTTGTAGTAAGATCCCAATGCATAAGTATGTATAATCGTAGATTAGATCCGTGCAGCGCGGTGAACTCCCAGATTCGAGTCCATAATGCTGCCCTTAGATTCTCTCTTTCTAGGGGCTTCAATGGCTCACTGCCGGATGTTGGCAGGGGCATCTATAAACGAGAGAACACTGCCAAGAGACCGACTGTGTACAGAATGAGAAGACTCCGACAGATACAATAGATCTTTTAGGTCGTAGTGCACTTCCCACACAAATATCTAAAAAAAAATTGTGGCTCGAAATATTTGCATATTATCCAAGTTGGTTGGAGATCCTAATAACATTCGATCCATTTATAAATATCACAAGCAATAATCGTCAGTTTGCCAGATCGAATTACTTAAGGGAGATGATTCAAACTAACATCAAAGCATTTTCAATTCGTATTGAAGTATTCATTACTTTACTTAATGGTTATTTATTCGTAACAGCTACACATTTATATGTCACTGCTTTTTTGGCCAATAAAGTGATGATGGAGGGTATAGTAACCAGAGTATGCTACCATTGTTTATGGTAGCATATAAATACATCGACATTAATTAAATTAGTTTAGTTTAAGAGTGCTAACCATAAGCAATGATGGTAAGGTTAACATTATATACGTGAAATATCAGACGATTTTTCTCTGAAATAAGTGAACAAGGATAATAGAAAGACGATTGCCTCCCAAGATCAGAAAGAAACGCTACTTTAAAGGAGGGAAGAAGAAGTTGAAGAGCGGATTGCTGCAAATGAATATGAGATTGGGAGAGCAATCTTTTAGGTACTGGTCTGTCGCAATCACTATATAGTAAATCAGAACGATCACAACACTACTGCAAGGTGTGTCTAAAGTTTCATCTATAGTGTTGCACGTGTACCTGAGAGAGGTGAATAAAAGGAATACAGGTCACAAAAATATCTTTATTTTCTGAATAAGCTGTGGAAGTGTGACTGTTCTTATATCACTCATGCACAATTCACTGGGAAATCCATTAATACCTGCACAACAATATAAGAAATTCATTCAGCTGGAGATGTAAGTGAGCAGCATCCATAAGTTGAATTGGTGGAAAAACGCTTCAAGTTCAGAAGCAAGAGACAGACAAGTGAAAACTAGATAATACGAATATATCAAGTGTATAGACGGTGTACCATACACTTGAGTGCTAAATAACTCATTCACTCTGTCTCTTATTTCACCTCTGAATTGGGGAGTACTTCACATTGAACATTACTTCATGATACATATTTTAACGCACTGTATAACATGTATAAATATAAGTATATAACATATATAAGTATATAACATTTATATTCAACGATATTGCGACATGTTTTATGTAAGAAATTTTTAATTTTATTGCAGAATTTGAATATGGTGTTAGAAAGGAATTGTATTGAATGACTCTATTAATGAATTGAGGCACAAAATTATCATATAACTCAAGATTTCCACTTAATTAATTTTATTATCAGATATAATTGAAGGGCAAGATATTATAATGATTATGATTACAAAATATAGATGATTTTATTTATTTATTTTTTAATCTTGAATTCATTCATTCATCAACAAATAATGTGGAAAATTTACAAATTCTATTATTTATATTCAGTCCTTGGCCACTACGGTTGGTGGCTAAGTGATAATTATGTTCATTTAAACACAGCCAAAGTGATCTGCGATATCTTGAGTAGGACGTTGCGACCTGTCAAATAATATCCCAAATATTTGGCTAATTTTTCTGTTTGTAGCCAATACTGAAAGTTATTTCCTTTAACAGTTTTAGCCGATACCAGATAGAGTAACGAATCAGGGTGTTATGCTGGTTATGGCTGTTCACAACTGGGTTGGTTAATTAGGTATAGTCGGATTCTGGTCCGTCTAACTATTCCGCCTACTGTTGGCAAACTAGGCCAGTGGACAGTCCTTGGACAGTGCTTATGACTGTAGCGTAGTTTTGAAAGAATTGACTATCTTCCTCACTAAACATAAAGCCAATAAAACATGAATGAACTTCAGTAATAACTAAATAACGTAGTCTTCATTACAAGCTCGTGATAAGCTAAAATATGTCCTACAATTAATCATTCCAAGACCATGTGGAAAATTTGATTAGGAATAATATCAGGCGTTAATTTACGCTACAAGAAGCACAAGTATGAGATATTAAAAAGAATCTCCTTAAAAAAAACAAAAACAAAAAAAACAACCTTTGGCTCCGTTTTTACAAGCCGGGAAGAGAAACACTCTAAAGTTATAATGAAAGGACATATTTAATATTTTTTAAATTTTTAATTTGTAATAAATTGCAATTTTAAACAGAAAACGAAATTTGATGGAGAAAATGATTAGAGAAAATTGTATAATTGATAGAACACACAAACCCGGCACTGTTTGTTCACAATTCATATTTGAACGATATTACTACGTAAGGTGTGAAGAGATAATAAGGGTCAGGTGACCGAGCGAAGAGTTATGATGAATGCTGGTTTGTTGTTGCTACAGTTCTGAGTCTAGAATGATGAAACATTGCTTTCGTGAGTCGCATGATGTGTCTAGTTAGAAATGATGCTTGTTTTAAAGGTGGTGAGCTAGTGCGACTCGCGAGCTTCATGGATCTTCCAAGATTGATGTGATAACTAGTCATACAATTCAGAGTTAAAATGTACACTCACTCTTTTATCTTTAAAGTAAAACTGGTGAATGGCTATAAGCCTTTCAGATAATCAACGTATATTCGATTTCTCTTACAGTAGACTATTTCTAGATAAGAGCTAAGACCGATTCGCCAATAGGCAGTTGCGGGCGTGTAGCAGGGTGTAATGCATAGTTTATGTGCATTATTTTCGACGTAACTTTTGAAAAAAATATTTAAGAAAAACATTTTTGGAATTCCCTTTTCATGGTATGCCTCTTACCTAACATTTATTATATCAAATTTTTAAAATTTGCTTAAATTTCCATTTTATTTATGACTGGAGATTTCCATTTTTAATCATTTTTTCCCACAATAACAATCAATTTAGCATTATTTCAACAAAATTTCATAAAATCCACAACTTTTCAGTTATTACAATCCAGCAATTACTTCATTCTAAATTTGTATTAAAAAAAAATAATATATATGCCATAGTACATTTTTGTGCACAATTTTCAAAATGTGTCTGAAATTAATGCAGGACATACGAGGCAATTTTACTGACGACCGTCGGACCAGTATAGCGAAAATCTACTGGACTTTTAAGAACCATTAAATTGCAGTTATGACAGCTATGCCGACGCTCCCGGCGTATGGTAAAAAAAAAAAAAATACCGCTATTAGGGTAATATATGGTTAATATTTTAATACGCGCCCTCACCCGTTGATCCGAATGGTTAGCGCACTCGCTAATGATTCGGTTCAATTCATATGAGGGCATAGACGTGTTGACTCAGCTACGCCAGAAAAAGTGGTGAGCTACAATTAGTAGCGATTTGAGGTAGCGAAGGTCCAGAACTAAATGGCTTTAAGAACCGAGGCGTGCTTAGAACATGCTTCCCTAATAAAAATCGCTGTCGAGCAATGGGATGTTACGCCATAGGTTTTTCATTTTTTATTTAAATATACATAACTAATTCATGTAACCATGCTTATTAAATGCATGTTTTTTAATATTGTGTAAAAAACAAATAATAACTGTTGTTGACCTCAAAATAGTTGAAGCATATAATATAAAGAAAAAAACAAAACAAATATATTCAGACTAGAATCATTGAAAGAAAAAAAATTTAAAACTTTCTTTCATGAATTTCCCTCGCGACCACTTTTTCCTTTCACCTAGAATGAAATAACTAATATATTAATATTTGCGTAGTCCATTGTAGAAGTGGATAGAGGAAGAGTCCTTCGTTTGAGTAGCTAATGTTCTAGATATTTTTCATGTTGCCCTAGAGAAATATTACAAAACAGTACAGTGTAAATTGTTAAGGTTAATAGTAAATTTGCTGAATAATTATATTATTTTATCATATTATTATATACATATATGTATATAAATTATGAATTCTCAGCAAATTCAGTAGGTAAGTATTCGGCAGAGAGCGACCAGTGGAGAATAGGGCGACTTTCCAGCAGGGATTTAAGAACAAGAGCGACCAACTATAGATAGAGTTGGTAAGGTGAAAATTAAGGGCATTGTGGCTTACTTTGAGAGAAGACTAGATAGGAAGTTGGCCAACAGTCTAGAACAGCCACTGGTAGAGAATGAATGGAAGAACACCAAACTGGGCGAATCAGTTGTAGTGGAGTGGTTTTAAAAGACTATGGTCTTTGGACTATGGACTATGGAGTAAAACGGTCAGTCTGAACACAATAAATATATGGTATATGATTACAAAACTACCCGTAACAGTTTTACAGTTTACATTGCAATAACCTGTTATTTCTGTGAGTTTAGGCATATGCCTGACCTCTCGTTCTCACCGCAACTCCCACACTAACTACCATGCCAACATCTAGCTTTTCAAACACTTCCCGTATGGTTTTCTCGCTTCTAAGGAAGGATGGGGGTGTAAGGTAAGTTTTGCTACAGGAAATTAGACTATTAGCAGAGAGGGAACATAGACAGCGCAGGTTTGAACGTACCCCGGACAGACCTAACTGTTCAGCGGCTGACAATGTTTATTATAACAGAGGGACTGAAAAAACTCCGAGCATTATTGTTATTATTACAGACCGGTATAATATTTTTAAAGAAACATTATAATGGAAAATTTTTGAAAATAATAAACAATGAAATTCAATTCAGTTTTTAACAAAAATTACAACTACATTGTGCACATAATTTGCTCTACAAAATTATATTTGAACCAAAATGAACTATATATTTACAAAATATCTAATTCTTTATTCAGTTAATATTTAATAACTATAGGAAATTTATTTTCTTCAGTGACAAAATAATTATAAAAAACAAGAATTAATCAAATATCATTTCTTTATAATTAAATTATAATTTTACATATAATTATTACTATTCGTGATGTTCATTTGAGGGGAAATCATGAGGCCATTGTCTTTTAAGACGTCTACAAGGGTTATTAGGAAGTGTTCAGGAAGACAGGTGTTAAACAAAAGGATTTGTGTGTGACTGTAGATTAATATGGAATTTCCTGTAACGGGTTTGGGCGACTTGAGCAATGAACGGTATATTAAGGTCAGTGTGCGGTTCCAACCGAACCACATTAGTTCGGTTGGAAACGTAAAAAGGAGCGTTTACAGAGTTACGGAAAATTCTGGATTGTAAAGATTGTAGTTTCTGACGATTTGAGCGTTTGATTGAACCTCATAGTTGTATCCTTTACGCCCAGATAGCCTTTAAAATAGATGTATAAATTAATCTTTTGTTGTGTAGAGTTTAGATCTTTTGTCCAGTAGCCTTTTAGATAGTCGAAAGCATCTGTCTAGTTCTATTCTTTTAAGTCGTGTATGAGGATTCCAGGTAAGTCTTCGGTCTAGGTAAAGCCCAAGATAGCAAGCAACGTTGACCTCTGGTAAGGGAATTAAATTCTTTTAGACTGGGGTAAGAGTAATGCGACGTAATGTGAAGGTAATGTTTTGGGACTTATTTTCATTAAGTTTAATGACCCATTTTTTGAACCATTTTTCTAGGGAGGAGAGATGGGTTTGCAGATTTCTATAGGCTATTACGGGATCATTATTGATAGACAGGATAGCAGTATCATCTGCATAGGTGAGAAGGGTAGTATCGGGATGTATTGGGATGTCTGCCATGTGTAGAGAGAAACACTTTATTGTAAAAAAAAAACAATTTACAAAAGTGGAGCGGCTTAATTACATTAAGTTGCTAAAAAACAGCATACTAATCAATCGTGAGACATTTGGAGACTAATAAAGATATTAAAGTTATTAATGTTATGTACAATGTATTTATCCACGTTGAGATATACATGAGTAGTAATTAGAAGTAAAACAAATCAATCCACTCATTGTGCATACTAGCTATAAATATGGTTACCGACTATAGCTAACGTGTCCAACAAAATTCTCTCAACCAGAGGAGTCAGTTTGGTCGGTTCAATACAGATGTTGTCAAAAAATTGAGAAGACTTTTTTGGGATTGCTCTCTCGAGCCGAACCATAACCCTCGGACTTCAAAGTCCCTCTCTCCAAATCTCTCTCTATATTTCTTCCGCAAATATTTGATACACTTCTCATATATCTTCTTCTTTTCCGCAGCTTCATTGGCTGATTGATCTTTGTTATCGCTTTCATAGTAAACCTTAGAACCTAGGATGCAGCCTTGCTGTACTCCAGCTAATTATTGAATTATCCTCACTCCTTGCGAATTAAATGGAATTACTTCTCCTTGTAATTACTAAAATAAAACATTATTTAAATGTTGAAATAATGTATATTTTTACTTTCTCTTACTCCTTAGCTAGAGGAAGTAGAGAAAGGATTCTGAGGTGAACATCAAAGTTCAGCTTTCTTTTAAAGCACCACATTAGTTATTGAAATAGTTCAGAAGTATTAGGAGAAACATTTAACCAGAAACTACTACTCAAAATAGATTTTTAAGTTTTTTGGAATTTTCTCAAAAATAGTGTAATTTCTTTTTTATTAAAGTTGGAACGCTAAGTGCCCAGACATAAAGCTAACACTATTATTTTAAACATTATTCCGAAATAATTGATTTTGAAGGGTGTTTTGTGGAAACTGTTATGTTACATTTTTAAATGTTAGAAGGAGAGAGAATTCGAGAAATTGAATTTTAGGATACGAGATTAAAAATAAACTAAATGATATGCTGAATACTGAATAATAAGTGGAACACACAAACAGCAAGGACTTTATAAAAAGACATTATAAAAGTAGGAAGACGGCCTACTATGCGCTGTTCCATTCAGTCATAGCTTATGGCATAATGTTGCGGTGAATATGTTTGAGTATCAGAAGAAGGTAGTTAAAATAATATATAAGGTTAGAAAGGATACAAGTTGTCGCGAAATATTTCCGCAATTAGGCTTTCTAACACTATCCTGCGCTATATCCTTAAATGTGCCATATTTGTACTAGAACATCCAGATAAGATTCGGCGTATAGGGGAACTAATAACATTACGACAAGGCAAAACAATTTATTGGAAGTGCGTGCACATCGGACTTCAAAAGTTAGAAAAAACCCACTATATAAATGACCACTAAAATCTATAATTGTTTTACCTGAGTCTTTGTTTCAGGTGAGCCTATCAAAAAAATAAATTTAAAAAGGAACTTAAAATATATTTACTAAATAAAAATTATTACTCCATAAACGAGTACCTCTGTAAATGATTGAAACTTTTTTTTTTTGACACTGTTCTGTACATTTGGTGCTGTACGAAAAATCTATCTATTTATCTATAGTGAAATAGAAATTAGGACGCGGTAGAATAATAAAGAGACAGACTGGCTGAGTAATAAGAAGATAGTAGATAGGGTTGCTGACTGGATTTACTGTTGTAAACTGTCGTAAAACTTTCCTGAACTGTTCTGTTATCGCACCATTTATATGAATCAAACTCTCCGTTCCTAGAAGTCTGGCCTAGGTGGGATGTAACTGATTTTTGATTCATTTAATGTCTGTTTCTTTGCTCTTCAGATCCAATGAATCTTTAATGATTCGGATCCCATTATGTAACCCTTTTGTCCAAAAACTCTCTTCCCTTACTATCCCACTCAACCCTTCCAGGAAACTGAAACGCCACTGGCCCCACGACCACCTAAATTAGCATTTTCTGACAGCCAATAAAATGTAATAAATAGGGAGTAATTCCACTGGGAGGCATCTCCCAACAGTTTTTTTTTCACGCCATTTTTATGTCACTACCAATCATATTCAATTGTTATGCGCTTTGTATGATTGCAAATTTCTTAATTAAAAAAAGAAAAAAGTTTTGAGTTTGTGAAATGTTTTGGAGCTACATTTTGGATTAGAGTGCAAACACATTCAATTTCTGTCTGCCATCAGTGCCCAACTCAGCACCTCAATGCTTTAAGTTAGAGCAATTGAAAACAACTAAGGGAAAGTAATATGAGTTTTCATATTTGATTTTTTAATCAAAAATATAACTTAAGCAGAATCACTTGCTCATAATCACTCTACCAAAACCCATCCCACACTCCTCACACATTATTTAAATATGAATCAATTATTTGGGTAAATTTAGAATTCCCTCATTTTCCACAAACTGAAAAGTTTTTTATCGAAAAATTTGGTCATACCATTAAATAAGCGATAACGAAGGGAAAATATTCTATTCCATATAGTAGAGTACCAATCCTTTTCATTAAATAGTGAATTAATAATGAATAAACTTTAATGTGTTTTTTTATTTTTCTTATCAACACCTATTTTTTTGCTATCATTTTCCAGGTCGAAAAGCTTGACTGAGGAACATATTTAAAGTTCAGAATCGATTATTCAATAAAAAACATAGTGTTTAGGTCAATAATTTTTTAAGTAATCAATATTATGCATTAAACATAAACTTGAGAGGTCCAATTTAAACATTTATCTATGCACCGGCCGAGATAGTGTATAGTTATGGAAAACTGAAAGAAAATGGCGATAAAGAATGGAGGCAATGACCAAGGAATTGACAAAAATTAAATGTATGTTTTTGGATTTTTATGATATAACTAGATCATAGTGAGGAGTCAGGATATCTGGAGCCATCTAGATAGGGAAGATGAACATAGCTGGATGGGTTGAGATATCAGCCGTTATTTTTGCCTTGGATAAAGATGTTTCGGCTTTATGAATATGGAAATAGATGGACAAACACATGTATATTCCTAAATATGGATTAGAGAAGCAGAATGTTAGAATAGATAGATTAATGATTGGTAATCCAAGAGTTTCCAAAAATATCTATACTCTATGGTTTGCATCTACCCTAGTGATTAACTCAAGAAAAACTCTACTTCTTCTAGAGTGAAAAAGCGAATTAGGAACTACAACTTGACTCAAATTATTATTAAAGTAATTATCACGGATATATTAAGATTTCTGCCTCACAAAATTCACGGATTATATAGATTATCTCAGAAAAATATGACATATTTAAGACAACATTTGCGCAACCTTTCATCCTATTGCGCACTAAGCCTATAAAATACCTGAACAAATGAAACCAATTAAAACATTGTGAAACTGACTTCTTTCTTGATGTGTTCCATTGAAGTTGACTGTGGTCAATCTTTGTCTTAATTATTCGTTTTAGAAGATCTAATTACCTTCAACAAGCGCTTACCTGAAACAAATAAAAAAACATAATAAATTAAAGGAGATTTAACGAATGAAATTGATAATTTTCTGGGATCTTAGCAAACAATCATTTAGATCGTATATTAGAGGATGTGTTTGTTTATATGGGTACAGAAAAATATAAAACATAAAAATTTACGGAATGTTTAAATTGGACATTGTTAGGGTATATTTGGCGGGATTCAAAAAAACATTTGGATGTTGTAAACTATAGACCATTCTATACTACTAATCATTATTTAGGGCTTTCTCCCTAAACTAATCTGCCTAGGGAAGTCAAATTTAGAACAATGAGCACAGTTAAAAGTTGTAATGATCTAATAATTATTGATGTGTTTTTTTTTTGGAAATTAAGTATTCAAGAAAAAAATATATACCCCACCCCCAGCAAAAAAAGTCTTTATATATATATATATATATAAAGACTATTATCTGTGTTTGTGTGTGTATGTGAACAAAGTTAATAAAAAAATAGCAACAAACTTAAATTATTTACAAAATCCCACAATCAAAAGTGTAGATTGTTGTAGGGGATTATCGCACTGAGACCTGAAAGATCTATTGTGCCCCCGCAGCCTTTTCAGTGCACTGCCGGCCTCCAGGCCGTGTTCTCTAGCTATAGACAACACTGACAGTCACTGGACAGTGAATTGTAGAGGCTACTAGGAAGAGAAAATCTACAGGAGAGCATACTGGATTAGAACCCGCAACCTCTGCGTTGCTCGTCCAGTTTGCTATCACCGAGCTAATCCCTTTCCTTCTCCCTTCGCTTAGGCCAATGAACTAGGGACGGAGACCCTAGTTTGTGTACTGTGTTTGTCTTTTTCTGTAAAGAGTGGAGGCTATGTAATTTAAGTGTATTGTGTACTGTACTGACGAAGTGCATGAAGTACTGAGCTGTGGTAACCCGTGGGGTCGCTACTCCCCAAGTAACTGCATGCAACAGATGTCCTTTGCGGACAAAACAAAAGTGTAACTTTACTAACAATTTTTTTTTTGTAATGTATCCTCGTAATTTTTGTTTTTGTTTTTTTTACTTCATTTTGAAATTTACCAAACAATTTACCATTAAGGCTCTTTTGCAGCAAGTAAATAATATATTAAAGGAATCGTGAGAGAAGATATTCGCCCAATAATGACTCACCAATTACAATATTTATTTACTGGCCTTCATCTCCGAGGAAATCACTTGGTCAAAGTCACGAGTCGGTCGAAAGGAATTTTCAGGAAGAGATTCCTACTGAACAAGATTAAAAATCATTGCAAATCAGCAAAAAAAAATTGGTTCAATCAAAATTTAGCACGTTCAAAAGATTTATAATATTTACTTGATTTAATGTGTGTGTGTTAGAATTGCTTAATATTTAAAATATTAGTGAATACATTTTTGATTTAATTACGAAAGACTTTAATAAAATAAAAATAAAAAAACAAATTTACATTAAAATATGAAATTTTGAGAGGAATAATATCTGAGTGGAAAAACTGAGGTAATTTATTGAAAATATAGCTATTGATGTTGAAAAGTTGCATGGTAGTTTGGAACATCACGCAATGTTCAAATGAAAATTGGCAGGCCGAATTATAATAAGGTATAACATTATGAAAGGATCCAGTCTTGTTTATAAGCAGAGGTGGTTGGGGGGGGGAGGGGAGCGCCACACAAACTACCTCCTCTTTTAACTTTCTAAATCGATATGTAAAAATATAAGAAACAATTTTAAATCAAAATTCTAGTAGCATCCTCGTATTACATTTTTATATATTACAAACATATCTCGCAGACTATATTTTGTAATTTATATAAGTTTATGGAAAATTATTAGATTATAAAGTTTATTATATTATAAATAAATACAATTAAATTAAATTAATTATAATATTTTGTTTTAGAAAGTTTAAAATATAATTAAATTTGTTTAATTGAAATTAAATATTCAATGCTGAGGGGAGATTTAATAAAATTAAACTTTGATATCTATAGAAGTGATGACCAACAAAACAGTATTTTATGCCATTTAAAAGACATTAAAATACGTTTAATTATTTAACGATGTATCCTAACTCTATATGAACACAGAATACATTTTTTTTAGTAAACAAAATTCTCTCAAAACGAGAATTAATAAAAAGTTTAATTAAAAAAAAAAAAGTTTAAATGGAGAAAATTGGGAAAGCTTAATTTTTGTTTCACTGAAAAGATTTTATAACTTTCCTATTAAAAAATTTAATTATTAATATTTAAAATATTCTGTATTATATACAAAGTTATTTTACTTTATTTTATTTTCATTTTACTTTCAAAATTATTTATTGCATTACAAGCTAATTCAATTATTTATGGGCGTATTTATTTCTACTTTTAATACAGCAAAAAAGAGATTACACGTAATTCCCAATGTTTTATTAATTTATTCCTTACAAATTTTTTTTTTTTTTATATTTTAAATTGTAAATTTAATATATAGGTAAGCTCAGTAGACAGAAATTATTATTTTATGCTTTCAATTGTGAAATGAAATGTTTTATTTATTTGTATTTGTTTGATTAGAAAATAAACATTATTATTGATATTAATTAATTAAATCTAATATAAATTATAATAATTAAATGGAAGGGAATAGTTAAGTGGTTAGCGCACTGGACTCCCACGTGCTACCCTTAGTATTTTTCTTCCTAGGAGTTTCTACAGCTCACTGTCCGGTGATGGACAGTGTTGTTTTTAACGAGAGAACAATGTCCGGAGGCCGGCAGTGCACTGAGAATGCTCCGGGCGCCAATGACCATAGATGTTGACGCGCCTTAAATTAAAAAAAAAAAAACTAAATAATTAAATACTATACATTATGTATTGAATTTATTTATTTTTTTTTTAATTTAATTTTAAGGAATAAAATTTAATCTTAAGATTCGATTTTGTAGAAAACTGTTTTGAAACAATTCAAGTGCAATTGGGAAGATCAGAAATACTGGGTCTGGCCAAAATTTTAAAAATAAAGAACTAACCGAAAAACACTAAAGTTTCCGGGTTAAAACCGCGAATATTCGCCCATATTGCAACTAGCCTCTTCACGCGGTCGTAACACCTTGAAAGCTAACGGTGGGAGCACTTGGTGTTCCAAAAATACTTACCGTTCCAAACATAATCTGGCCTGTGTTTAGAAATAAAAAAAATTCCTGCCTACCTACATTCTGAGGAAAGACATATATACCTGATTAACCGATTCTGTGATAATAAGCACCTAATCGGAAAACCGAGTTTCAGCTTTTTGCGATTATTCGTTTTGAGAAATTCTGTTCGCTAAAACCATTGCTCAGAAGACTCAATAGACTGTACTCAGAAGACGTCAAAGTTTTTTGTTATAAAAGAATTACTTCTCAGTTGTTGTGGTTGGTTCCGCAGAACTGGAAAGCATCAGACATATTTTGTGCTTTCTCTTTTTAGAAAGATAAAAGCCTGCTTCTCTTTTGTGGTCATCGAACGGTTTCGGGCGTTCGCCCATCATCAGGTTGATTTTTGTCAAGAGGTATCAACTAAATTTACAAAATACTAAATAAACTAATAATTAAATAAAGAAGAGGAGGAGGGGATATATCTACTAAATTTACTCTGGGTAAGTCTATGTTATCACAATTTTTTGATAAACACATCTTGATAATGGGCGAACTCCCGAAACCGGTTGATGACCACAAAAAGAGCCAAGCTTCACGGAAAATATTTCTAATTACTTCTACATTTGGATCTCATTTTCAGAGCAAACTGAGAATATATGCCATTGTTGTTTGCAAACAAATCACGTAAGTATGTCTTCCGAGATGAATATCCTATAAGACACGCCATCATGCTGTATCAGAAGAGAGCTGGGTAGTAGATGAGAATATTCTGGTACTACATACACTTGACGTCAAAAACTAAGTGCACGGATTAGTCTTGGATCTTCATAACGTGCTCTTAGGAAATAGTTTGGAGGATAATAGCCGAATTTTATTTAAATGTTTTATTTCTTCTTCAAGATGGATGCTGGCACAGGCGTTTAAAAATAATAATTCTCTTGACGGGATTAATTCCTTTTTTTATGTCGATGTTATTATTAATATACTTGTGTTTATTTAGCAGTTCATCAACTGCTTGTTTGGTATTAAAACGTATGCAGAAGTGATTATTATTAATTCGTGATGTATATCGGATATTTTTAGGGACTATAATATCCGTTATTTTGGATATGTATTCTTTCTGTTTGATCCAGGAAAAGTTGTAAAGGATAATGGCAAAATTCGCGTTTGGAAAATTTCTGAAGTGCAGTAGGTTTTTTGCATAACTCAACATCTTTTTTTTACATTTTGTGTGCAATTCTTGTCATTTATGGAATCATATTTGTTGTTGGTAACATTAAATGTGTTTGATACATAGTTACCAAAAACTGTACATTTTTTTTTTAATTCTTTGGTACATTACATGCTTAAAAATCCCCTCACCCATTCACAGTTGGGTTACGATGATTAAAATGCATAATTACTTCTTGGGAGTAAGTCTTGTTTACTGCTTGATTGGTCACCAAATCTCCCGGTCGACAATGCGTCCAGATAATTCTTTGTTAAAAAACTCTTGGCTGGAACAAGCACACTGCTCTGGGCTCACTTTTACCTTTGTACTTATGTAATATAGTATGTATATAATATTAGTAATTAGTAACACTTGATGATAGGTATGTCAAATCACATAGAGAACCTTGACACTTTCAAGGTTTAGCTGGGAACTCTTTTATATTTTTAGTTTTAAGAATAGGGGTCTTATTTTTACTTTTTTTCAAGTATTTTCTAATATTTTCTGTGTGTATAATGTTATGTCATGTCGAAGACGTTGCTTACTTTTGATTTGTTGTTATGGGGTTTCACACTTCTCGCTATAATTAAATTAGACTAATGGTAAACTCTGCCAATTCGTGAAATTTTTCCTTCTCATTATCAATCACTCATTTTTCTTTCCTTTACTTTCTAATTTCTATTCACAGATGATTATAGAGGTCTCACACAGGCGGTGGGATGAACAATTAGGAACCTTTTTGATCAACCCAAAAAAATCAACCCTCACTGGCTTCTATAAATGAGGTTTGTGTGATGGTAGGAGAAGGAAGATGCGAAACAAAAAAAATATTTTTCTTGCAGAATATCTTTTGTACAAGAGAAATATCATTAAAAACACAAAATAAAATAAAAAAATAACTTTTTATATATTTACTCCACAAAAAAGAATTATTATTTAAAAATTTCTGTTCACTAGATAGCAATGAAAAATTTTGATATCCTACATTATAAATAATTAATGCAATAATAATAATAATAATAATAATAATAATAATAATAACAATAATAATAATAGAAATAAATCAAAAAGTTAATAAATAACTGAGATATAATATAATATTCAAGGTTTATACAAAGTGTTAATAGAGCTACAGTTAGAACTGAACGTTTGCCGTGCCCAAACCAACATGATGTATTACAGTTTGTGCGGGACCTGCATTCTTGCCAGCCAGCCCCCGCCACCGACTACATTGCCCCCAATCATCTACCAACTTGTTACATAAATTACATATATCTAGTATTCACTTTTAAATTAACAAATAATTCAAACTTTATTACTTTTTAGTAAACTATTATTTTCTACAAATGTAATATAAAATCAAATATTCATTAGAATTATTTATTTTACTAGAATAAAACTAGATTTTATTGAAAATTAAAACTAGATCAACTTTGCACTTATCGTCAAATGAAGTAAATAATAACAAAAGATCATTTCTATGTTCTTGTTAATATCGTAGTTTCAATTTTATGAATAGTACAGGCACACCCATGTGGTTGCAAGTAATGATTTTAGTTTGTAAATGATTAGATTTTAGTGTTGTTGATTAGAATGAAGTTTGTGGGACGGTAGAATAATAGAGAAGCGAGAAATATTACAAGACAAAAAAATAAATCTGGTGTAAAACACTCATATGGACCTTCTCTTACTGGAGTTTTCAGAGTTGTATTTAACAAATTCTTGTCCAACTTATATTTTTTACTAAAGGTTTATATGCCTTCAATTTTATATGAATGAAACTTAAAAATTAATAATTAATTTTCGGAGTAACGTTTCAAACAAGAGTGATACATCTTTATATTTAGAGTTAGTACACCAAATTTAAAGAAATCCGTCTTCATTTATATGGAAAGAAAAACCAAAAACTTGAGTAAAAACGTAATTTCGTTTGCCGATTTTCTTCAAACTCGGAATTTTGGTGAATTATTTGTTTCTAATAATTAATACTGTTTAGACGATTACATTGTATAATAAGATAGCACTCTAGAGGAAAACACAATCCTACCCCCACAAAATCCTCTATAAATTAATTTTCCCAGGAGAAATGTTTCAAATTAATGTGGTAGCACATTATATGTGTAGTTGATGTATTAAATTTAAATAGTTGAAACCATTTTTGAGGTAATCTCAAGAAATTAAAAATCTATTTACTAAAGTGGGGTGGGGTACTTTTGAGTTGACCGATTTTATCGAAAACTTATTGTCGAGCCCTATTGCTAAAACACCACTTAAACTAATCATGAAATTTGAACTTTCTGCAGCGATTTTCTAGTTTTGAGTTATGCTGGCAACACAAAACACACACACAAACACCTCAGAGAGACAAGTTTTTAAAAACTATATTTTCTGACTCAGGAAACCTCAAAAGTAAAAATCCGGGAAAATTCGACATCGAAAATTTGATACGAACGTAATACTTCTTCTTATGCAAGAGAAAGTAAATATTTTTCTTCCAAAATAGGCTTTCCACATGACAGATGTCATTATTTTCAAGGTGAGTTCTAAAACCATTTTTTTTTTTAATTTACTTAACAGAAAGAATTAATATTTAAAAAATTAATTAATTAATTAAAAAAAAAATAAAGTTCGGGCACGTTCCAACAAACGGCTTTAAATCCAGTTCTATTAGCCCTTTGTATAAACTTTGAATATTGTATTGTATTTCAGTTAATATCTCCTACCGTACCCTATTAAAAATACCTTTACAAATGCCACCACATCTCTCTCAACATATTCTTAATGTAATTTAAATATAAATTAATATCATTTAAAATAAGCATGATATAGTAATAATGCAAACATTTGATTTCCTTTATTACTAATTTAAAATCATCTCCAATTTGCTGTTTGTTATGTAATGTGATAACAAGGAGTGATAACAGAAGGAAAATATATAATTTTTAATTATAAAAAATTATAACTAGTGGTGCCAGCCAGTCGCTCTATTATTCAGGTCAAGAGCCGCGGTCAGTGCACGGTCAAAGGGACCGCCAAGGACAGAAACCGCCAAAGACACACTGCTTCAAAAGGGTCATTACACGGTCAGTACACAGAAGCCGCCTGGCCAATATACAAAAATCAACAAATCACTCAAAAGACCGACCACCTGGCTACAGTCCTTTGATAATTACCATCACCTGTTGCCACACCTGTTCGCCGACCTATTCAAGACCTAGGGTCAACACACGGCAATAAACAAACACTCAAAAGACCGACCACCTGGCTACAGTCTTTTGATAACCGCCAACACCTGTTGCCAGACCATATGTTTACCACACCAACACACGGCAAGAGATGTTTTAGTGTGACCCGTAATTACAGACTTGTCAATGTGTGAGTGATGGCAATATAACGTCTCTCATCAGGAAGTGGGGAGGAGTATTCTTCAGTATTTTATCAGCGTATCATCAAGATTCTACGAGTGACAGTTCATACATCGGAGCGCGCCCCTACCTAAGTATTTAAACATATATTTATTTATCAATCATTATAGTTGTGCATTCTAGTTACCTTTTAAATCATTTTAAATTAATTGTAGTTATATCTTTTCAAACGTTTAATTTATTGTTAAAATATATATCTATTTTCGTAAATTAGTAGTTCACATTTCGAGTAACAACTCTCTAAAAATCTCTAACTAACTCCCAACTATTCATCGCATCATAACCCTCTTCAAGACATCTGATCCCACTACAGTTACTACCTTCTTACATATCAATTTACTTACATGTTCTCTTATATTAACCCTGCTTCTTTTTCACATTTATTTCTTACTTGTACAAAGTTTTCACTGTCCATAAACTTTGCATTGCCTTTCTTTAAAATTTATTCATTAATTGCCTTTCCTTAAAATTTATCTAATCTTATTAGTACAGTTTACTCCTGAAATAACTTATCCCCCCCCCATGAAAATGACTTGATAAAACACTGAGCATGCTTAACAACCGTATTAAAATTTAGTTATAAAATATTCTTCAAAACATGCTATTTATTACACACTATTTTCTAATGCCTAAACACAATTTATAATAATTTCACTTTTTCATGAAACACACACATAGTAACATAACCTTATAACCTTCCCACACACATACAACCAACACGTGTGAGTCCACAGAAACATTTCGTTGAAGTGAACTCTCTACACGAACTTGGTGAATTTGCTCTGACGATGGATGAAAATCCGAACCCGGTCAGGAACATAACTAATGTGCATGCTACGACGGATAAAATACCGGATGTTATCCAGCAATGCGGACCCATCCACATTTTCAACATTTCAGTTATTTATTAACTATTTAAGGCGCGTCAACATCTATGATCATTGGCGCCGGAGCCTTCTCAATGCACTGCTGGCCTCCGGACAGTGTTATCTCGTTACAGACAGCACTGCTCATTCACCAGACAATGAATTGTAGATATTCCAAATGGTTCTCCAGAATCAAGATTTTGGATCTTCATGAAAATAATATAGATAGATATAATTGTAACTACCACCAAGTTTCTATTATTATTTATTTATATGTTTTTTACATTAGTTTAGTGTGAACATATAATGTAACCAATCATCATCAATTTTGTTACATAAAAGTTGGGCTCAATAGTTCCGGTGAAAATTCGATACCAAAAATTTGATACGATCGCAATATTCCATTAACAGGCACATTGAGGCACCATTCTTAAGCCTCCATGCGCATGTCAACTACGCAATACCACCCTTGTAACGGCCACCACAATTTATTAGCGAATTAGCTTCAACTTCTACAACAATGTAACAGCAAAAGAACAAACAGCAACCAAAGAGAGTAAGAGAGTGGGAGAAGTTGTATTAATACAGCGACGGACAGTCCCTGAAACACAGTTAAACATAATGGAATTTATTTCAGTACATCCAATACCTACGTGTCATTCTCTTACGGCTCTACCTCAAATATTCATCCATTGTAAATTCCAGGCAGCCTGTATCTATTTATTAATTTAACAGTTAGCCAGTGTTAACCAAGTCTTCTTAACTCATCAAACAAAACTCTCCATCCAATTCATCCATTATATTGGTAATGTAACAGCAAGAGAGCAAACAGCAACCAAAGAGAGCAAGAGAATCTCAACCACTCTCTCGGATTGGAGTGGGAGAAGCTTTATAAATATAGCGACGGACAGTCCATAAAACACAGTTAAAGACAGTTAAACACAGTGGAAATTAGTTCAGTACATCCAATCGCTAAGGGTCATTTTCTTACCACTCTACCTCAAACATTCATCCATTGTAAAGTCCAGGCAGTCTGTGTCTATTTATTAATGTAACAGTTAACCAGTGTTAACCAAGTCTTCTCCTTAACTCATCAAACAAAACCATTTCTCTCCATCCAACACATCCATTATACCAATCTCTAGGTAGAAGAAACTAGAAACAAAATGCCGGAAATCTGAGAGCCTAACATAAGTCCCAGATAAATTTTGAAGATATCGTCAATTTTGACGACTTATCAGATCTAAACATCAACATTGCAAAGTTTACTATGCTAGCCCCACTTGCTAATCTACCATTAGAACAAGCAAGAGCGATCCTTAATACTCTTCAGGCGACTCACATCAGCCAACGCTATAACTTCTACATACATCACGTTAACATCATCACTTTTCGTTATATCAGCTTACTCTCCACTCCTTGGTATATCGTAATCAGTAAATCGCTAAAATATAATTCTGTGAGTGTAGTGCAAGTTTGTATGTTCAGCCATTACCAACCGTTATTATCTTCTAACGTTAAAAAAATCTAATCTCATTTTTTTCTATTTATTTGTGTGCACCAGAAGAATCGATGCACGTTTAAAGCGATTCTTAGTTAATTGTTTTGAGTTGCCATTAATCATTTCATCAGTAGATATGTATTAGATGCTAAACTGGACAGGCATATATCAGCTGAAGTCTGTGAAATCGTTTATAGAGAAATTGAAGCCGGGAACATAGGAGTGGTGTGTTTCTGCTATTATAGAACTGTTTCAGCCGGATTTGTGATTTTGCATTTATAGCCTTCAAGTAAATCTTGTGTCTACGATTATGACAATATAGCGCTTAATTAGTCATTTTGTTTGCCAAATTTTCTGGTGGTTATATTTTAGTTAATGACTATTTTCAAAGCCGTCGAAAAGCGAAGATTTCTTGCTTCCATTTTAATAGAGTTTAGATACAGTTTCCAAATTTGCGGTATTAATAAATAAATAAAATCGTTTCATTTGACATTGTTCTTTTTGCCAGTCCCTTAAATTTAATATGTCTGAAATGAAGTCACTAATGTTTTGGTTTATGCATATATTGTATGAGATTAACACTGTACCGTCTGCATATGTTGAAGTGGAGTCAGTTACGGTCCAAGCACTAGAAATTCTATGAAGAGTATAATTGTATCCCTCATTATATTTTTATTTTATTTATTTCTTACTTCTCTTGGTGGAGTAGTAAAACACTCCGATCTCATAAGATCTGCTTGTGTTTTTTACCATAAGTACCTTATTTAGGATACTTGAGAAGAGAAAGGTTGGTTTTTTGAAAAGATTTGTGGTATTATTGTATGAATATATGTATGAATATGAATAAATCTATGTCTCTTTGTGTGTTTTGTTATGGTAGTTTGTTTTCATGTGTGGGTACGTTCGTTTATATTTGAACGGTTGCTTCTATTTTGCTATTCCATTTCATATTATTAATTAATTTGTAATCTAAAATTTCTGTAATTCTCTAAAATGTTTTATTATTGTAAATATTATTTCAATAATAATCACTTATCAGAAACAAATTTTGATTATATTGATTACTGTAATTTTTTTATTATTACAGTGCATAAAATTTCACAGTTTATTTGAATATTTTATGAGTGAGAAATTAACCGCAATAATTTAATGAGTCTCTTTAAGCATAATTAATAACTTTATTTACGCTCATCAAGGCGTGTTTACCCTTTTATGAAGGCAAGTCTTGGCAGCACATTTTCTCTTCTAATTAGTAGTTTAGAAATAATTTTTGTTTAAAAAAACGAAGTATAAACTCATAAAATTGTACTACCAATCTTTTATGTACAAGTTTTATGTATATTTATGTTCTTTATACGTTTCATATATATATATTCTTTATACATAATACGATATAAAGGGAGAATCATGGAAATAATACATTCTTGCCTAAGTCTCTGCTTAGATCTTCATTATGTAAAAGTAAATAATCATGTAAATCATTTTACATTAAATAGGAAAGGAAATTGTATTTCGCAAACAGATTGGTGTTTAGTTTACTTAAGGCCATTTTTGTTTAAGGACTAATTTATTTATTTACTATTGATTAAAACCCAAGATTCAGTAGTGATATTTACGTTCCTTACTAACATAACATAGACAAAAGATAAGATAAGAAATATATATTTTTTTTTTTTATTTATTTAGAAATTTACAATCTATATTTACATATATAAATGAGTAAATAAGTTGATGAACGAAATGAAACTGTAGGCTGTGAAGGGTAAAAGGTACCGCTGTGAACTACCCAGCGGTAGCACTATCTACGATAGCACTGATCTAGTCCTGAAGAAAATCTCGGTGCCATTTGCAATTCAAACGTCGAGGTGGATTGTCAAGGATGTTAGTGGCAGATAGAGATTGTACAAAGAGATTAGAGCAAAGGGAGAGAGTTGTATGGAGTTTATGTTATATTTTCTTGGCAAATTCCTGTACGAAAAGTACGTTGATGTTATTAAGGAGCGTAAGGTATGAGACGGATTAAGGAGCATCAACTATCTGTTGAAGTAACTTAGATGGGAATATCTAAATAGAAGTAAATTTGTAGGTTTAGCTGAACCCAATTCAAGTTCATAAATCCAAATTAGTTTGATTACAGAATTATATAACAGTCATTTGAGTTCTGTAGTTGATTTGGACCGTCTTCCGATAAGTCTGTAAAAAATTTTGGCCCTTTTAGTCAGTGCGTGTCTATTAAGTCTTGTGTGTGGTTCCCACGTGAGTCTTTTGTAATGAAGAGCCATAATAGCGCACCAGATCTGTTGCAAGGAGAGGATTGTGATTGATGAAGACTGGAAGACAGGAACCCCGCCGGAGAGTAAATGTGGCATATTGGCATTTTTGTGGGTTCAAGATAAGAAATATAAGATTATTATTAAAAATTACCAACATATTTAGTTAACCATATCATAAACCCATACGTCCTTGGTTATGCAAAACAATCAGCTCTTCGGGTTGAGACTGTGTGGATGGCTTGATATAAATCTAACGATTCGCCCATATTGCAATAGGCGTTTTTAGGAAGTGTTGACTTGATTACTAGAACAACACTAGCAAGAAACAGGCTACGTAATTGTAGAACAAACAGAAGTGAAGAGGAATCTAATTTTCCTTTTCATTTTGCATGTGAATGGCTGTGGGCGGGGCTTAATTTTTCCTATCATGTACAAGATTGGCAATTGGACTTTGTCTCTGCTCCCACTACATTGTTACCAAAGTTGCAGTCTTTGTTACTCTGTGAAACACTTAATTATTTTTCACTTTATCCTTACTTCTCTCTTTTCTCTAAACGAAGAAAGTTAACTTCTGCTCATATGGAGCTTATTATCTCTATTCAAGCAGATATTCTCTTTCTCTATTTTTACTGTTTCTCTTCGCACAATTTACTTGGACAGGAATTTTGTGTTCTAAAAATTTATTACATGTAAATGAATGTTCTGCAATAACAAACCCGAAAGTCAGCACTTGCAAAACATTGGTCTAAGTCTGGGCTTACATGTTTAAACTCGTTACCTAAACAAAAAAATGTTTTTTGGTTTGAATTAAAAATTAAAAAAAAATTACAAATTTTATTGTTGTATCACAAATTAAATGTAATGAATTGTGTCTACATTTTAAAAGTTCATTGCACTTAACTAACTGTGTTAAAAGTTAAGTTGTGTTTTACCTTATTGTGTTATCTTATTAGTTAAGGATGATAAATTTCAATTGTTTGAAGAAAATGGTAAGAATGTAGACGTAGACAATCCGCATTTTTTTAAATTAAATTTTACGTGACCGTTCTTGAAAGTTTAGCAGTATCTATTTATTTACTATAATAATAAAAATGGTGATATTACTAAAGTAGAAAACTTTATAGTAATTTTCTTATTCAGACAATTCGCCAAAAAAACATGTTTTCATACTCTCTTGTAAAAAATCAATTTCAAAAATTTGCCACGATCGTAATAATTTGTTGTTGAGGTTGCTTACTAGGAGTGAGAAAAAATAGAATTTAAAACAACAACAAAAAAAAGAAAAAAGTCTTTCATTGCATTCCAAAATTATTTACAGCTGTATTGTTGAAAAGATAACAATTTAAATAATATTTTAAACAAATATCAGGCCGGTTTTAGAAAAGCTTATTGAGCAAATAAACATATAATTAATTTATGTGATATTAAAAAAAAAAAAAAAAAAAAAAAAAAAAAACAAATATTACATTACCTACTTATCAGTTCAAAAAGAGTATATGAAAGTATAGTGATCATGTGGGAATTTTCAAAATTCACCAGGAAATACATAATTTGAGGTCCACTGAGTGCAAAAAAACATGTATTTTGGCGAACAGTCTGAATGTGTGCGGATGTGTGAACATAATATCTCAAAATGGAAAACTCGCAGGAGGTCTAAACTTATTATTCCGTAGTTTCTACCACCCACTTCTGACACGAAGTTTTAATCGACCAAAATCCATCGACCAAAAATGAAACTTTTCTGAATGTCGTGTTCAGTTTTTCGCGATTTTCTTGAAAAAAAAAAAAAACGCTCCGACGACTTTAGCTTTTCTCTAACGTACCATTTCAGTAAAATGTATTGGGATAACACCTATATTATATTAACATATATTAGTAACATTGGTTCAATTCCAAATTTGAAGTAAATCTGTTGATCGGTATGTTTTTATATTTTTTAAATGCATGGTCTACATGAAATATTGCTGGATGGTTATGTATTGGAATCAGATGTCTTGGTATCGGGAGTTGAAGTGATGAGAAGGCGATTGTTAGTTAGAGAGTTTTAGAGAATTGTTATTCGAAATACGTACTACAGATTTATGAAAATAAACTATATTTTAACAAATAATTTAAAGTGTTTTGAAATAGAAAACTAAGATGCACAATTGTAAATGAATATTAAGAATTATGAAAAGATTAAGAAATATTAAAGAAATAGTGTTTAAAACCTTGAATAGGGACGCGCTCGCGGTGTCTGAGACTAAACTGCTTGATAACTGATGTGTAACTGATGTACAACTGGTCGTGAACTGATGGAATGCTGCTTTATAACTGATCCCCTCCTCCAGTGGAAGGCAACGTTTATATTTGCATCACTCACACATCGGCTGATGTGTAAGTAGTGACACACTAAGACATCTCGCGTAGTATATTGACTTAGGGTCTGGGGTGGCGACAGATGGTAGCCAGGTGGCCTCTTGAGTGTACATTGACCCTTGTATGAAGGAAATACAGGCCAGGTGTTGCGGCGGTTCTTTTGACTGTATAATGACCCCTGTTTGAAAGGGTTTTGCCGGCGGTTCTTTTGACTGTGTATTGACCCTTGTTTGAAAGGGTTTTGCCGCGGTTCTTGACTTGCAGATAGCGGCTGGCTGGAACAACTAGTTATAATTTTTAGATTTATTTATTATTTAAATCTCATCACACCACATCACAGTTACAAAATGTTAATATACTTCAATCAACGGAACTTGCTTTCCTATTTTCTTTCTTCAGAGGAGATATACTCCAATTGTTTTAACCTATTACTTTGTTCCTGTCTATTATAGGTGATTTTGTCAAAAACTAGACTATTTATGAATGAACTATAGGAAAAGTTTGTCATCAGTTTCCGATTGTTTCTGGCCAAATTCCACCAGTTAGTGAATAGTCTCAAAAAAAAAAAAAAAAAAAAATAGCTTTCCCCTTTTTGTTCCAAATATACAAACGTCGAATATTATCTGTTCAAAAGATTATTGAATGTCGTGTTCGCCCGGTTCGGTCAAGATTTGGGTTAATTGTGGTTGATCCATTTTTTTTTTTTTTTTTTTATTTTTCGGCATGTATTTAGCGTGTTATAAAATTTATGTATTGATATAGTCTATATCAATTGTTTGTTACATTTATCGAGTCTCTGTCCCACTTTACTGTCGTGTTAATCCGTAAATTATTCTCTATGTTTGACAAAAAGTTAGATTAAAGAACTGTGGCAAAGATATTTTGAAATAAGGAATCTTTAGAAATATAAAACACATAGGTATGATGAATTAAATTATCTAGCTGATGGAAATTTTATGGTTGAGCTTTCTTATAAAAACGATTTATTAACTAAATATACAACTTCCGGCGGCTTTATGTTTATAAAATATTATCTTAATGTTTAGACCCTAATCATTATAAGGTAGATAACAATTTTTGTTTTTCAAAATATAATTACAATTGAAGCTACTTTATTTAATTTAAATTATAGAGTAGATCGATGTGAAGAAAGTTTGTAAAGTCTCGGAAATTCCTAGTGAAATTACCAAGAAAAAGAAGATATTTATACTTTCTCTTATTGCTGTAAGAAAATGTATTGCGATCATATCCAATTTTAGTTAACGAATTTTCTTCGAAAAAAAATGCGTTTTGAGGTGCACTGAGTCCGAAAAATTGTTTTTTAAAAATGGGTCTGAGTGTGTGTTTGTGGTCAGATAACTGAAAATCGGATAATTTCAGTAAGTTCAAACTTATTATTTAGTATAAATGCTATCATGAGATCCAACATGATAAAAATCGGTCAACCGGAAATAGCATTTTATTCATTGCATTTTCTTTAATCATGGTATGTAAATTACATATTATATAGAGACTACAACTTTTATTTGTATAATTTTTCTGGAAAAATGCATTGAAGAAAAGTTTTAAGAGAGGAGTGCGGTTATATTTGGCTCTAAAGTATTAAAGTAAAAAAGTAAAATAATGCCTATTTTTTCAGGTGGGCTTAACGTCCAACTACCAAATTAGGTGTCGTGGACGGGGACGGAAGCACATACTTTACTATTAATATTTTTTAAACCAATATAAAATTTAGTTATACGCTGGACTCGAACTGGGGTCCTCCCACTTACAAGTCCATGCTCATAACCAATACACCAACACCCGCACCTATTTGGCTCTAAAGTATTATTTCAATTTAGAGACAAGCGTGAACAGGCAGTATGAAAAGGCAAAGGAGGGAATTTTTACCTCATAGCACAAAATATATTCTAATAATAATACCTAGCTGTTGCGAAATACCATGTTGTCGTTGCCATTTTAAAAACATCAACATAAGGCTATGTCCACACTGGTGCGCTTTCCTTTTCCCCTTCCCTTTCAACTTGCGCTTCCTCTTTCCATTCAACATGCGTCGCGCATGCCTTTCGCGCATGCCTCTTGAGGCATTCAATTTGTTGTCCACACTTAACCATCTCTTCAGTGTGCATTTTATCGATAGATTCAGAATCGGCATTAGCTATTTGTGCAGGTTATCTGTTTCTGATTTGAAAACGTGGGCTTTTGATTTTCTTTTTCACTCCCGTAACGTCCATATTATACTTTTGTGCCAAGAAACGCAGGGCATCACTTCTCGCACTTTTGTTTGTATATAATTTTGAATTTATATTCCATAAAACTGTTTGTTGGCGGTAATCTTCTATGAAATCAAATGTCTCTTGATTTGCAGAAATGTCGGAGATATTATTAATTAATAATAACAGTTTAATTACCATCAGTTTAATAATAAAATTATTATTATAATAACAATTAAATAATATTTGAAATTAATTATATAAACATAACCTATAAAAGTGTAAACACAATACGTAGCGAGATTAAAAAGACGCATAGAATGTTGAACGAAAATCCAACTAGTTGGATTCACGTGCGCTATTGCTTGCGTTATAAAAACAAATGCCTACTCGTCTTCAATGAGGCATGCAATAACGCATGCCTTTCATTCATCACACCGTGCGCTACGACGCATGCTCTGTTGAAAGGAAAGTTGCACCAGTGTGGACATAGCCTAATAGAAACATTCAATACACGTAAACATTGAGGGTTTAGTATAAGAGACAAAAAAGTTTTTGGTGCTTAATGCTAAATAAGAGTAAGGTCAGTTAAACTTCAATACACATAAGCAATGCGGGTTTAGTAGCAAACTTCAAATTAACCCGGCATTGATCACACCTCATATTGGCACTCTAGTGGTTGCGCGTTGAGCATTTCTTTCACACATCTATATAAGTAATTTCAGCTATAATTATTTGTATTATTTATTATTATTAATACATTAGCAAAGATAGACAATTAAATAGATTAAATGTGAATTTTTCTAGGTTCATTTCTAAAATATTTTGACAAAAAAATAGACAAAATATAGGTGATAATATAACAACTTCCTAAATTAAACCAGATTTTTCTTAGGGTAAAGCTAGGATAGATGACGGTGGTAGAAGAGAAGACGCAGGCTTTGCTTCTCTTGTTTGCCACCACATGGCGTCATGCAAGTTAGTCCAGGAGTAGAGAGATCAGAAGCGAACGAATTGCGAAATTCTTCAGTTATTTTGTGTGTTCTTCTGTGTTGCATAACTTTTTTTATACGCATCAGCTATATCTGGTGAATACCTGAATTTTTATAACGCTTAGTAATTTTTTTTTTTTTTCTTTTTTATATACTATATTGATTGCAATTAAAATGAAAGATTTCCTGCTGTCGTTAAAGTTGGGCTCGTAGACATGGTGTGTACCAAGTTTCATGTCGATCAACCATGTAATCTTCACAGAGGAGAGGTCTCCTATCTATGGTGTGTCATCTATCCTAACATAGTAGGAGAGACGGCCAAATGTAGTGTATTTTTTGTATTTTGTTCCTGGAATAAATGAGAATGTCTTTATTTTGAAAAATAACAATTTTTTTGATGATAATAGTAGTTGATATATGTTTTATAAGCATTATCTCTTTAATGCATCTCCTATATTTTGACAAAAGGGCATAACTTTGAAATGTGCATCATCTCTTCAAGCTTTACCCTAAATAAAAACCAAGATTAAAATACTATTATAATTAGCAATGCAAGCATTTATGTCTCCCAATATTTGGTGGTCGTTGTTCAGAAAATTTTTACATAAAAAAAAAAATACGCAATGCTCATAAAAAATTGGAATTTTACAGATATTTTTTTGTTTTTCTATTTTTTATTGGATACATTCCACACAATTCATTGACATATTTTCCATGTTATACTCTATTTCTTCAATTTTAATATCAGCTATTTTTTTTTAATGAACATTTTCAATGGAACGGAAAACTAATAATAAATACAGATTCAATTAAATTTGATAAACCAATAAAAAAGAAAAAGGAGAACAGTAAAAAATGTATAAAAAAAACAACACAGATGCTTGCTAAATAGAACTAACATACAGGTTGAACAACACTGATATGAATGGGCACGTGGAATTGCTCATATCCCGCTTTTTTCAAAATGAGAGCCTTCCAAGAAGAAATGAGAATGATTATAAACATTCCAACATCTCATATTTATGTTCCTAGAAGTCTCCAACTCAGCAAGACAAAAGGGAATTCTAATATATGAAATATTTTTTATTGAGATATAATATTTTTTCTTTAATCAATTTGATGGAAATGCTAAAGGCGCGACCAACGCCGGGTTAAAGTTTAATCTTGAATAAAAATTTCATTAGTTATTCGTGTCTATAATATAATAATTATTTTCCTAGATTTTAATTAGGAGTACTTAATGCGGCAACAAATAAAACCTTTGTTTAAACCAGGCAGCCTGTACAAGTGCTGCCTGGACAAGCTTATCGATGTCAGTCAAGCCATTCATTTTATAATTTTTCCCATATTGCTTGTAAGAGAAATTATTGCAATCATGTCAAATATTTGAAATTATGTTTTTATCAGAAATACATGTTTTGAGGTCCCCTAAAAAAGTATTTTTTTGCTTTTTACGAATCATCTGTGTGTGATGACATAATATATTTCTAAAACGAAAAATCACTGGAAACAATTTTGATATTCCGCTTAGATATTACTACAGCAAATGTAGCGAAGGATTTCGATCAAAATCCTTCCATTCACAAATGCAACTGTAAGGGTTTTAGTGAACCCCCACCACTCATCCACTCTAGCGGAGAGAAACAGCCCCTCTCGCACAGAGAGGAGAGGCTCGGCCAGTGTATACATATATATGAGAGATAGACAGTCAGAGGTCATTCTGTGGAATTCAGGTTTACACATCATTATCATTCTGTTGATTTACACATCAGTTTAACATCACTCCGTACATATCATTTTAGCCACGTCAGTCTGTCAGTTCAGTTCAGTTCTAAACTCTACAGTGTAAAGTCCTTGGCAGTCAGTCATATACATATATATCAAATTATATATCTTAATCCGTCTTAAGGTGTTATTTATCACTCATCATCTTCAACCAACATCTCCTCACAACACCCTTACACAACTGACTTTACTGAAGGTTGGTTTTTTTTTTTTTTGGGGTTATGCGATTTTCCTCTAAGAAGCTCTAATAATTTTCGTTAAACTTTCTATACTATCGACACTTATAAATACCTATCACTTTTATATAAAATATAAGAACAAGTTTAAATCGTCTGTTTAATTCCGGCCTCTTCAGTCTAGTGTCAGGATTCCAAGATAGTCGTTTGTCTAAGTATAAACCAAGATGTCGAACTCGGTGTACCGTTGGGATTATAGTCCTATTAAAAGGATAGGTGAAAGGTGAAAAAAAAGGATACTGGTTCTAGGGAGAGCTGGAAAGTTAACGCTTCCCTCAACTGTGGTTTTAGTATCACCCCACTATCCATATAATATTGAAGAAGTTAAATTTAATATAATAAAAATTTCTTGTTGGAAAGGGAATTTGTTGATTTTATAACGAAGTAAATTACAGTTAGAGAAGGTTTTGTGTGTGAGTCAAATATTTTAGAGGGGATCTCAATATCTATAATTCGAAAACCCATGTTGAAAATTCGGTAAAATACTTCTCATTAAGTGAATGTAAAAAAAAGTAAAGTAAAAGTAAAGTAATGCCTATTTATTCAAGCGGGCTTAACGTCCTACTACCAAATTAGGTGTCCTGGACGGGGGCGGAAGCATATACTTTACTATTAATATTTTTTTAAACAAATATAAAATTAAGCAGCTATACGCTGGACTCGAACTGGGGTCCTCCCACTTACAAGTCCACGCTCATAACCACTACACCAACACCCGCCCCGATTAAATGAATGTAAATAAACATATTATATATACAAAATATATAATTTTATTACATATAAAAAATATGTCTAAACCTTTTTTTTGGATTTATAATTAAAAAATTCTTATTTATAACTCTCAAATTTAAAAGAAATTTATGAGAATGAAATTATTTTATATTAGACAGATAAATACATTGTATTTTAGTCATTTACTTTAAAAAATACAATAATGTGAGTCCCATACAGTATAATAATGCGCCTTTAACTACTAAATCAATAAGAGAAAGTTGCTAAAGAATTTTTTTAAATTCGGATGAGCATTAAATTTAATTTTTCCATTCAATTATTCACAGCACAGATTTTCTGATTTTGTTTTTCTTTTCTTTTTTTTAAGTTTTTATATTTATTTTTTAAGTTATTTCTTTCTGTGTAACTTTATTTTTTTCTTCTTTTTTTTTGTACTTGCAGTGAAATAAGAGAGGTTGGTTCATGCTTGGTTATTAATTTTTAACCTTTCTAAGTAGCTACATAAATATAATGTAGGAGCTACAACTACCATACCTGTGTTCTTCCCTAATAGGCCTTCTCAGTAATAATACTGACGTAAAATGCCCAAGATAATTAAAAAATATTACTGAAAATTAAAAAAAAAAAAAAAACTTAAGTGTTAGAGCATAAAATACTAGTTAAATACACTTTGAATATAAAAGGATGGCCAACTGGAAATCTATTATACTTTTTTCGTGCTTTGTTGTAGTTAAATATTAAAAATTATTTTAAGAAAGCTACATTTCATTTTTATGTCCAACGAATAACTGAATTCAGAAAGAAAAATATTAGAAAAAATATAAATTATAGTTACGTTTCGCCTTTGTTAATGAAACAAGCAAAATATTGGTTGGCTGGGGCCAATGAAAAAACTTCTACCTTTGAAAGTTCTTCCTTTACCCCAGCTAAGCAATTTTAAAACTGACCTTTAAGTTCCCTTTTTGCAAATATATACAATAATAATCAAGCTACCAATGGTGATAAACAAGTTGGTAACCTCATTCCTAACAAAAAATAAACCAATAGTAGAACTGTAATTAAGTATGCCTTGGTAAACACCCAACAAACAGTAAGTACGAATAAGATTAATAACAATTTTCCTTTAAACAATTTAAGTTACTCTTTAATATTCAGTTAAATTCAGATAAATTACCAATGTTGTTTTTTAAAATTTAGAATGTGTCTGAAGCAGGAGAAAATAAATCTCCGAAAGTCTGGGTAATGAAGAATTTTTTTGAGAAAAAGAAAGGCTGATTTCTTCATTCATTTTCAATTTAGAAGACAGTACCAAATAATACTTAAAGTGAAATTATATAATGTACATATATTCTAGTAAAACATGCTCTTAAGTCAGGTAAAGAAATTCCAGTCGCTACTTTGGATGATATTGGTAATGCTCTGAAAATTCGGTATTTAGAATTATGGCAAGACCAATATGAAAATATATACCCATACAGGCAAATGTTATTCAGACATACAGCCGCATATCCGTTGAAATCTTGGTTTGAAGAGTTGGCTGGGGATAAGCATTTTTATACCATGATAATTCGATTGAGATTTAACCCTGAACCTCACCAAACCTCATCTTTATAAAATACACATCGTAAATAGTCCCAAATGCGATTGCGCTAACAGGAAGGTTGGCGATATCAATCATTTATTCTTTAGTCATTACACTTTGTATAGTAAAAATGAAAAAGTAAAGGTTTTAACCGAACTGTTCGAGTATGTAGGATTTCCTTGTAGCACAAAAAGCATATTAGCACTAATTGAAAAGGAAGCGCTTTTTTGCATATATAATTTCATCAAAGGGAATAAAATCGAAATATAAGTCGGATTAGGAATAATCTTTCGGTATACTTTAGCTTTGTTTACATTTCACTCATGCTAGACAGGCATTAACCATGATATTGTTTCAGATATGACGTACCTAATGGACTAAGAACAAGAGCCGCATAGCTCAATATACACTTATCACTGTAAGGATGGAGAAGGAAGAGAGGGAAAAGAGTTCAGAAGCCTTATGAGAGATTAAAAGAGACATGTTAATTTGAAAAGGCAGGGCTGATTTTTTTTTTCATCAATATATTGACCCTTGGAGGCAATTAGAAGCCACAAGTAGATATTATGTTGGTTTTTTCCAGTCCTCAAAAACAAAATAACTGGTTAAATGCAAAATAAGGCAAAACCACAAAATAAATAAATAAATAGATAAATAGAAGTAAATAAATAGTTTAAGATAAACGGGCTTTATATATATATCATATAAAGACCATTTTCAATGCAATAAAATTTTCAGACTCAGGAAGCATCAGTACGCTATTTCTGATGAAAACTTGAAATAAAAAATTTGATACGATCATAAATACTTCCTATATCAGGAATAAAAAAAAAAATCTGGTGTGAAACACTCACACAACATTCTCTTACTCCAGTTTTCAAAAATTGTAAGTGACAAATTTTATAGTTTGTGTACTAAATTTGATGAAATTCTTTGGAGTTCATCGAAAACTGAAAAAAAAATGTTCAGTTAAAGCGCACTTCCGGTTTACTAATTTTCCTGAAACTCCGAATTTTGGCCAACTATATATTTCCAATTCATTTTGTTTGGAGGTAGAATTGTATAATTAATTATGATAGCATTTTAGAGAAAAACATAACCCCACTCCTCCCCCAAAAGTGCCCTTAAATGAATTTTTACAGAAAAATGTTTCAAATAAAAGTTGGAGCTCTTTATATGTGTAGTTCATATTTATAGTTTAATGAAAATCGTTGAAGCCGTATTTTCGAGAAAATACCAGAATACTGAAAAATACATTTCAGTAAAAACACACTTTCGGTCATCCGATTTTTTAAAAACTCAAAATTTCAATAATACATTTAATTCTAATTAATATTATTTAGATGACAGACTTGTATATTAAACAAATATAGCACTTTAGAGGAGAAACCGCCTACCCTCTCCTTAAAAAAGTGCCTTTAAATGCATTTTTCGGATTAATGTTTTATATAAAAATTCTTGATTGTTGTATATCTAGTTGATGTACAAAGTTTAAAGAAAATCGTTGGAGCCATTTTTAAGAAACTTGCAAACAAGTTAAAAAAAACCATTCAGTGAAGTGGTACATCCGGTAGAGGTATTTTGACCGCTGACCTACTCTCACATGGTGATACCTAAACGGAATATCAACTTTGAACTTTCTGCGATTTTTCGTTTTTTGAGTACATCCATACATACCTTCACACTCACAGACCAATTTCTAAAAACTCGATAATCGTTATCGAAAATTTGGCACGGTTACAATACTAGGAGTAAGAAAAAGTAAAAAATAAATAAAATTAAAATTATGTTAAATATCATTCAATTTATGCGAATTAATGATATAATAGTGTGCCCAATTGAAACGATACAGTTAAGTTAGAAAAGTGTTGAAAACCACAGGGAATCTAGTAATGTGGGAAACAGAGAATGGTTAAGGTGTACAAGTATCTCTGAATAGCAGCAGGCACATATAGAAGCAATTCTATGAATTAACCACTAATTAACAAAATATTACCACAAATAATTTTAAAACTGTGACATTTTCCAGCTAGTGAAACAATATTCTACTTTTTTACCGAACAACTTGATTAACACTCTAAACAATTTTATTTCTTATCGAAGCAAAAAAAAAAAAAAAAATCTGGTGTGAAACACATCATGATATTGTCATACATTATTTCTCTATTTTTAATAAATTAAGGATTTTCCTTTAAATTTGGAATTTGGATCAACAATTTTAATTCTACTTAATTTAAGTAATTGTACGATATACTTTATTAAAAGCGTTTTGTGTGTGTGTGTGTGTGTGTGTGTGTGTGTGTGGGAAAACTAATGTCATTCCTCCCCAGAAATTCGTGAAAAATAAATTTCCTAGTAGAAATCAATTAAAATAAAAAATGATAGATAAAAAACATGCATTGAATGTTTATACAAAATTTTCAAAAAAGTTTTTGAAAATATTATCGAACAAAATCACAAAATAACCGGAAAAAATTTTAATAAACAAATAAACATAATCGTCTTACGTTAACCATAAGAAAATTGTTATAGTCCCTTTTAAAAGAGGAGGTAGATTAAAAAATTTAAAGAAATTCTTTCTCAATAACTTAGAGATTGAAGTACAAAGAAATTTTACATATTTAGGTGTGCCGTTTTACTCATCAGCTAAATTTGCTAAATCTGCTTCAGATTTTTTAACTAAAAGTTCTTTGGTTATTCCAGGAATGTTAGATATTCTCAAGTCAGTAAAAAGTGATAGCTGGCAATCAAGCGTCCAATTGTTTGATAATCTTGTGGTCAATGTACTTTTATATAGTGCAGAGATTTGGTCTCCTCCATATGCAGAAATAGTTGAAAGGGCACAGGTCCGCTTTATTAAGCTTCTTTTGAATTTGCCGCGTTCCAGTCCTGATTTCTATGTCCACCTGGAATCTGGTAGGATTCATCTAAAATTTAATGTGTTCAAACGGCTGGCTGCTGGGCTGGTGGAGGAAACTACTTGCTATAAGTAATGACCGCCTCCCCAGAGTTTAGTTCTTATTTATTCGAGATTGGGGCACAGGATGTCTGGTTGGCGCAAGATTTAAAACTGTTCTGTGATAATTACTCTTCCCTAATTGAAGCGTGTAGAAATAATCTATTATGTAAAGATATCTCTAAGGCAGAGACAATGCAATATGTATTTTAGAAATATAAGTACCCTAGGATTAGGAGAAGAGTATTTAATATTTAACATACATATAAATAAACTTAGAATATTCTGTCAGTTGCGGTTAATGGAAAAGAAGGTTAATAGGCTTTTTTATAATGGGACAGCTTATAAGTTCTCTCCAGAGTCGATTTGCTCATTATGTAATTCGGGTAGTTTGGATATCTTGGAACATTTTGTTTTAGAATGTAATTTATTTAATAATCTTCGGAAGCTGTATATTTCCGAATATGTTAGTGACGTCTTAGATATGAATTTAATATTTTGTAACTTGCTGGTATCAGAGGCAGTCTCTAAAATCAATAAAATTTTCTATTATATTTCTAAGGCCCTCAAATTAAGAAATGTTTTGTTAAATCTTCCCCAGAGGCATATCTCTGTTTATTTATATTTTTAATACATGCTGAAAGTGTGGCAGCTTGTTAATTTTATTTCATTACTTTTTGGTTTTTATTTTCCATTCTTAAAGATAATTTTTTTTTTTTCTTGAATTTGGTTAAACTTGATATTTTGTAAAATTTTCTTCTTGTTTTTTGAAGTATGATGTTATTTTATTATGTATATGTCTTATAATGTACTCAACTCATAAAAAAAAAAAAAAAATACACACACTTAAACACAGACACAGATCGACTATTATTATAAAATATTTTTCTTTTCCACGAAACTTCAATAAAAAATAAAATGCAACCCAAAAAATTGTAAATCCAGTAAAAACATTGCATGTCTAATATAAAATTGCAATATTTCCACTTACAGTAGTATAAGGGAATAGAGAAGAATAAATGGAATCTATGAATGAGATAATTAACAATTTTGCAAACATTGTTCAAACAAATATTACCAGCTACCAATGTGGTTGAATAAATACGAGAGAGGGTTCGCATGTTTATTGTTTTTGCAGTTAAATATGGTAGGTTGTATGAGTAGCCTAGCTCTTGCTAATTAGGAGAAAATGAGCCATAATTTTGTTTTGTGTGTGTATGATTGGGTGAATATGTGAGCAAGCTGCGATTATATTGGCTGAGATTATGTGGGACATACGGGTATACTAACTAGTGACTATGTGGTGATAGCGGTATGGTGGTTAGTGGTTTAGAAATAGGTATGAAGGATGAGTATTGTGTGTGAGCGCCACTTATATCTTGTGAGATTATCATAGCGAAACAGATGCATCAACCTGAAGCATACACCCTTGAAAACTTCATCCAATGTCCTCATCGTGTGGAATATAAACAGTGTGCACTGCACCTACTCATGTTGAATTATAGAGTACAGTATCGTTCAACAATCAACACAATGATATCAGTTCTCTCATTCACAATAATTATTATTCTAAGAAGTAATCATATGTTCACATACACTCGTATACAATCATATTCATTTGATAATAAATAAAAGCTGATTTTATTAATTAGTTGATAAGAGAAACTGCCAAGCAAGACTGATCAGTGAAAAATTCTAGCGAATAAATTTAATAATCTAAGTAAATAAATTGTAGTTTTGTCTGTCTGATGTTTTTTATGAACTTTTACGAGTAAACCTATTCTTTTTTTACGGCTCTCATGCGTTTTAATTAAATCGTATGAGTGAAACGATAATTTCTTCTTTTTTTTTTTTGTCCATTTCTTCGTCATATATAATTTTTTTTAATCTCATACACAGCATGTACAGTCTCGAAATAATTTTATAGAATTGGTACCTAAAATTCTATGTAGTAGCGATCAAAACTGAGACTCTATTTTCTCCTAAGTACTGAACAGATTAGTACTGGAATAATGTAAATTTTTACGAATAATCAATTGATTTTTTTGCTGATACAAGACTGAGTTAGCGCAATCTGGACGCCGAATAATTAAGAATTTGCCTGTCATAATTTTGTAGCGCTCCAAATATTATTTTGACTCTAAAAGAAGTATTTAGATACTAAATAGGTCCTAACATTTTGTAACAGGAGAGAAGACAACCAAAGAGTGTAGAAAGAAGAGAAACGAACCTAACCATTCTCTCGGACTTGAGTGGGAGAAACCAGATAAATACAGCAACGGACAATCCAGAAATTAGTTCACTCTAGTTCAACATTACTGGCTAGCTCGCAACAGCATCATCATTCCTAGCTTTCAACAACACTGGCTAGCTCGCAACAGCTTCATCATTAGCTTTCTGCATCAAAAGCTAGTCTCGATTAACTTAGCTATTTTTAACAACCCAGGCTAGCTGCAATAAAACTCTTAGCCAAACAATATGTGCTACACACATACATTCACCTGTAAGCTCAAATTTTTCACATATGAAAAATTTCTTCAGGAGAAGGGATGATGTAACAGCAACCAAAGAGAGTAGAGAGAAGAGAAACGAACCTAACCACTCTCTTAGACTGGAGTGGAAGAAATTAGATAAATACATCAACGGACAGTCCAGAAATTAGTTCACTCCAGTCCAACATGTCGCCAGTCACTACGTGTCATTCTCATACCACTCTACCTTAACCATTCTCTATTGTAAAATCCAGGCAGACTGTTTCTCTTTATTAATATACTAGTTAACCAGTGTTAACAAAGTCTTCTCATTTTATCAACCAGACCTAAATTCTCTCCATCTTACTCTCCCATTTGGACACATATACAAATTTAAGAATGGTTTGATTTTATTTTACATAGCAGAGTGTGTGGTTTACGAAAATTATAGCCGTCGGTTTTTCTGTCCTAATTATTAGACAATTAATATCAGAAACTATGGAACTAATAGGAATGTTCGTTTGCAAACACTTTTAGGTTTTGCCGAGCTTAATAAAGCTGTTACAGTTTGGTACACAAAATAAAATAAAAAAAAGCAAAGAAAATGAAATGTTGGTTAAGAAGAAATCCTGACGTCACAGTTTCTTCTCGAACACAACAAAACAATTTTATCGGAAAAAAGTTGAAATAAACACTCGAAATTTTTGACAAACTCGAATATGGACAGACTTTCTTTTTTTAAGCCAATTGTGACAAAACTGTAAAATCATTACACGGTAAATTGGTTGACAGAGTTACCAGAATTTCACCAAAAATTCGATTTTTTTTTTTTATATCCTGCGACGGATACTATTTGTTTATCAGCAATTAAATATTTGGCAGACCAATATCTGGTAGAGGTTTCTTTATTGTTTAAGCTTTCACCCAATTTAGTACATTTCTTTAAGAGAGTGGCGTCCAAAAATCCCTCCTCGCAAAGAGGACATGTCAGTTCGTTTAATATTCTATGCCTAAATAAATGGGAAGCCTGTCAGGGTCCTAAAATTAGCCACAAACACAGGGCGTGGTAAACAATGTGGAATATTATTCCTCAACAAGCAGCCATAACGCTTCCCCTCCTTATCCATCGACCATTTATGGTTCACCCTATTGACAAACACCACCCGCCTTGGCAGTGCTTAGCGACACAGGTATAACCGGTTGGTTCAAAGAACAGCCCTTTTTAACCTCTGATCGGCTATCTCATTTCCAGGCACTCCGCAATGTGTTGGGACCCATTGTATCATTATTATTGTCCACTTCAGGCAGCGCAATTTGTGGACATGCCAGTTGGCTTCTTCCTGGTACACAGTGTCAGGGGGATATATCATTTATTAAAGCCATGAATGCAGCCCATGAATCTACCAGCAATACTACCTTGGTCGGGTTTAATTCATGGACTATGAGAAAGGCTTGCCTTAAAGCAAATATTTCTGGAACAAAATTTTTAGCCTTACTGCCTACAGAGAGGGATTCTTTGATAAAATCCTTGCAGTAAACACCGGCACCAGCAGTTTGCATTATACTATCTGCTCAGCCATCTGTATTTGCATCCACACACTATATCTTACCGCGATCATTTCCAGGGCTATTACTTTAAGTTTTGGCAAAAGACAGTCTTCCTTAGCCTTATCTAGCCCAATTTCTAAAGAAAACTGGGGTTTGTTTCAATCGAGTGAAACCGATTGTTTCATGTAGGATGGTTTGTCTCCAGGTCACATTCACTTTCTAATGATTCACATTCATAAGAAACGACTTTTGGGGGACAAGTCGATTTATAGAGATTTCTATTTCCCAAGGTGGAAGTTGTAATCTGCATACCCTTTCATACAAAATTAGTGAGGCTGCTTCCTCCTAGCACTGAGCGGATGTGTGTTTGTCTGCACTTTCACAGCCACTATGAGCGTGAATTTGGCAGATCCGGTAACAGTCCTAAGTGCTTAGTTCTGTACCTTGTCGACGACATCCGTTGTTGATTTGGCTGCAGTAGACAAAAGTTCCTGCCCTTACTCAAGCACTGGCCTAATATACTGTTTATAAGCAGTGCTTAGGATGCGCCCCACTTGATCCCTGTTAATCGTTTCAATATATTCAACCGCTTTCTGGCCTTCGATGCTTTTAGGTTGGCGTGTTTTGTAAATTTCAATTTTTTATCGAATTGGACAACCAGGTATATTAGATTATCTTCTTTAATCTTCATACCCTGGTAATAAACGTCGGCATGATGCCGTCCTTACTTGACAAGGTGAATAGCTGTCATCCCATTTTTCTATACATTTACCGTCATATGATTTGCCTTACACCATTCAGAAAACTTGTTTAACCCTTCATTCATAACAAAATTTAAGCCATCATAAGAGCTATTTGTGGCTTACAGTACAACAACGTCCGCATACATTAGGCAACATTGGAATTATTGTTTCGTTCGTCATGATATATAATACATATATTTGAATCAAAATCCCTCAACTGAACATGTTACTTTACTGTAAGTTATTTTGTTCAATTTTGCTTTGAACTTGTTTGCTAATAATTACAGATATAAAGCCGAATTATTTTCATTAAAACGTTTTTATTTTATTTCAAGCATACTACCAGCATGTCATACTCTACCACCTTAATAATATTAAGTACAACTTATTGTTTAATAAAAATCCCAACTTTATATTATATATATATATATATAGATATAATAAATACAATTCCTAATTAAGGTAGTTATCTCACAATAAATAAATAAAATAAGTATTTCATTTTTTTTAAACAAATATTGCAATTAATAGTAATATTAAAGCTCTTACATGGCGTATAGTATTGTATTAAAAATTCGCATGTTTTTTTACGAGAGAGAGATATCTAAATGCAAATGCTATGTTCGCAGAAGTTTACTTTAAAATAAACTTTTAGGCTATTAAAATCTTACGCATCGTTTGATATCCTCTTTTCCAATATACACTGAATAGAATAATATTGAATTGTTAACAAATTAAAAGTATTATTACATTCGATTACAAGTAAATTTTTGGTGCAATTGACAAGATGTACAGTATGTAATATATGTGTAAAGAGATACATTTGGGAAATGAGTCAGTGTTTGGGAATACTGAGTCACACACACACACACTGGTGTCCACTTGGGTCCCAGGAGTCTAATGAAATCTCAACTAACTGAATGAGCAACTGTACACTCCCGACAGACACATGTACACATCATTTAACTTATTACTTCAATTAATTTTACAACATTTTGACATGGATAGATTTTATCACTAATTTTTCTATTCATACATTTAATATCACAGTGAAATGGGTAATTATATGTACAATAATTCTTTTGGTTAACTAAATTAATGTATATCATAATATTGTAATAAAAACTAGGTTCATAACGGTTAACAAATAAAATTTACATTTACAAAACTGACATACGTATGTCAGTGAAAAATAAATCTTAATTTTTTATATATTTACATATACTAATAGTTTATGGCTAGTAATGGCTTTAATGTGAGCAAGTGTCAATGGTTACAACAAAAATAATGATGACCAACATCTTGGGAAAAATTGAAGAGCTACAGTTTATAGCGAATGTGGTAGCAAAGACTAAACGGAAATGGATCTTAATTTGCTTCCTTTTCCTCCGTCTTAAAAGATCTTGGTCCGTTATGGGCTCTTGCACCATAGGTATGTTTTTTGCTTAATCAAATAAAAACTAAAGCGAGTGGCGGAACGAGGAGAGAGTAGAATGGAAAAAATTGGATAGATAAGGAAAGATTGAAAAGAATTAGGATATGAAGAAAAAGGTTGTTTACTGATAGCAAAGCCGGGTGAGGAAATTGCAAGAACCCAGACCCATCCAGGTGCCCTGACACCCGAATCAAATTATATTTTTCCGGTGAGTTTCAATTTCAAAAATGGTTCATGTAAAATGGTACATTCTTACGCAGAAGAGAATGTAATAGGATATTAATATTTTATTTATTTATTTCTATATACACCATTTAATATACAACATGTAATGTGATACAATATTAATGATAATTATACGCATTTAAAATCAGTAAAAAATACAATCCTTTTAGAGAATACCATTTTTCATATATTTGTATATTATATATTTCATTAAATTATTATTTTTGCTTCCAACAGCAAGTCGAATATTTTCTAATGTATAAATATGTTATTAAATTACTTTCTCCTCTCTCTGTATTAAAAATGAAAGAATTGATGTAACCTTATTAACATAAAATACATATAGGTATAACTCATACAAATACATTCACATATAGTTGAGCATATAATGTGCGCATACACACACATGCATATACATACATAAAGGCCCAAAAAAATATACATACACCTAAAAATATACATAAACCCACATGCACACATACGTATATATATATATATATATATATACTTACATAAACACATACATATTAACATAATTAAATAAAGTAAAATAATCAGTCTCATATTCTGAGATTTCTTTAAAATAAATTTTATTAATAAACAAAAGAATAAAAATTATTAACAATAATATTATTTACAAATTAATTATTAATACAATATATAATGAGAAATGTAGTCAAACTATAAATGCCAGTGGTGGCAACTTTTGGTCGTGTTTAAAGTCTTCCTGCACCATCTTAACATTGGGAGCAACTATCTCTTTGATGGGTAGGCTTGAGACGGGATTGGCTAACCCTGCACTGTGTGAATGTGAAAATGAATCTTGTATAAATAGTGTACAAATTTAATTTAGATTTAGGATATAGGGGTGCAAGGAATATCGAGTACTCCATCCCGAATACTTGTTATTTTAGTTGTGTGAAATTATTAGAATGAATGTATTTATTGGGATGTGAGTATTTATTGATATGAGAGTTTAAGATGATATGAATGCAACTAAGCGTATGAATGTATTGACTGATAGGAGGTTTGTTAATGAATATTTGGCATAAATAAGGAATAAATTATAAAAAAGTAATAAAGGTACTGTAACTAGAGGTTTTGAGATGGGTTGTGTTGGATATTTGCCATGCCATTACATCTGGCAAGGTCATAGCAATGTCCTTAGCAACCTTCACAACACATAACAAAGAAAGAATAATTTATAACTAGTGGCCTAGCCGGCTGCTGTCTTCAAGACAAGATCGCGGCCAAACAAACAAAACAAAGGGTCGATGCTTTACATCAAAGCAAGCACCGCTAAGGCTGGCCACTGACCTAAATCGCTGATCACCAAACTAACCAAGGTCGCACACTAGGAGAGATGTCTTGGTGTGAGTGTTGCTAACACTAATATATAAACTCAGACCCACTGGAAGAGGGGATGATTATATGATTATACTTCAGTACGTGTTCAAGATTATTATACGAGCAGCAAGTTCCGCGTCCCTATACAGGTTTTATTTATACTTATTTCCTTAGTGGTGCATCTTAGTTCATTTATTTTAATCATTCTAAATTATTGGTTATTTATCTCCTATTTTATTTCTAAGTATTTCTTGTTAATAGTTACCATTACTCACGTTTAAATTATTGTTCAAATACAGTCTATTTTTATAAATTCCGTGTTAATACTTTGAGCACTTACTTCCAAAAATCTCCAAACTAACTTCCGCCTTCTTCAAGACATCTACTACATACCTCAGGAATCACAATAAACGATTCCACTACAATGGTTTGCCAGAATAATCCGAGTAATAGTTACTATCAATTAATTACATAAACAGAAGGACAGGTTGCATCAATCAGAGTTTGGAGTACTTCGAACTTATATGAATCTAAACGTCCAAGCTTTGGGGAAAGTATTCATGCCCATTTTCATAAGTTTAATTTGTAAGAAAATCTTTAGTCACTAGTGTGAACTATTACCAAACTTCAGGCAGAAAATGGACTAAATTAAAATATTTTTCACTAAAACCATTTAACACATCACTTTATGGCGATCAAAATTCCATAAATTCAAAAAATATTCTGGTAAAATTCAGGAATTACTGTGTCGCTTACAACTATGTATGAATGTAATTTTCTATCGTAGTATGATCAATAGAGAAGAGATTTCCCATTTAAGGGCGATGGACAAGAAATCAGTTTGAAATAATTATAAGTTTTTGTTGTTTAAATTCAAGTAAAGTTAATGAAATTCATTTTGAAGTTATTGATGAAAATATCATCAATAATATTCGATCAATATAAATAATTAAATTTGAGAAATTTTATAAATTATAATAGAAATGAATGATAAATAATAAAAGCTTGGAACATCAATGGTTGATAGAAAAACATTTAATGATATAAAGCAAAGTAAACTAGTAATTTAGATTGGGCAAAGTTAGGTTAGTTTGAGTAATCCCGATAGAGGACTAAAACAAGTTTAACTGGCACATCAGCTTAATGAGCACACTATATCCATTAGTGTGTACTTAGCGCCGACTTTATCAGCATACACTTGTACTGAATGCTCTGAAAATTGTGCACTTGAACACATTATTGTTCCTTCACTTTTCACTAAGCAAAATCGGTACTTAATTAAACTATAAAATGAAATAAACCATTCACGCATTATTATATTTAGTAACATTAATTTAAATTTACATATTTCAAAAATATAATTCTGCGAAACGTTCATTTATCGTCATTTTTCTTTAATTTCATTTTATATAATGTATTTACAACTAAATTATTATATTACAGCTACAAACAAACAATATTATTATTATATCAACAAACGAACGATTAAGACCTTATATATGCGCTATTAAAGAAGAGGCAAATGCCTCGAATCTGTTTTTTGACTCCGCAGTAGTGGACCAATTTGAGACATTGACTGATAACAAACATGAGCGACAACATCTATGGCCATTAGCGCCCAGAGCTTTCTCAGTACACTGCCGGCCTGCGGGCAGAGTTCTCTCGTTGCAGACAACAATGTCCATCACCGGACAGTGAAATGTAGAGGCTCCTGGGAAGAAAAAATCTAAAGGTAGCTCAGCTGGACTTAAACCCGGATCCTCCGCGTGGAAGTCCGAAACGTCAGTTTCTCGTAAACTACTGCTGCAGTTTCAATCCGGAAACTTTAATATGGGAGTCCAGTACTCTAACCACTTAGCTATTCCCTTTCTCTTGATCTAATTTTTGTTGTCATTTAAGCTGGATTTGTTAAGATAAAGTATGTGCGCTTTCCCCAAGATATTTAAATGAATTTTCAATTTCATTGGCTAAAAATAATTTGTGTACTACGTAATTAAAATCATTCATTTTATTTTAAGAATCTAATAATAATGGCAAAGCTAATACAAATGAGTTATTAAATATATAGGATTAACAAAACAATAATTTTTTTTATTAATGACCACTTCCTGCTTGAAGTGGGAGACTTCCGCCCTCATCAATACATTATTGTACAATATCATGAAATGCCATGGTACTCTTGCCTGCCTACGTAAACATCAAACATTAAATCTACTATTCTTTCTTGGTTTTACAACGTTATGTCAACGTTACTTTATTGAAATCTTGATCTTTTTGCAATTATTATTATTATTATTATTTTTTCCGGCGCATCGACTGCCATGGTCATTAGCGCCTCCACTCGTTTAAGCTTTCTCGTTCTATGGCCACTCGAGCTGGGATGGCACAGGTTAAGCTATGTGGCTTCCACACACAACACCTTGCTCAGCAAGCCAGGGTGGAGCCACAGGTATTCGAGGATCTACCCACACATCCCCTCTTATATCATCGATCTAGTCGACGAGGGAGAGTGGGGATTATTGTTTGTGCCATCCCTTATTTTATCAATAACTGGGGTCGACTCTAATTTAACAAAATTACTATTTATTCATTAAGCTATATATAAATAAAGGTGTTTATTAAGAGTATTATTTACAAAATAATTAAATTGATATCATTAATTAATAATTAATTATAATACAATAATATCGTGGAAGAGGCTATTTACTGTACAACTTGGATGTGCAGTACTTTAAAGTAATGTTCCTGCACATCTTAAAATGATCAAAATTAAGTTTGACTTAAAGCTATGGGGTTGAAATACTTTTATAATTTTTTTTTTCAACCCCTGATAAAAGAAAACCTACTCTAAGCATTCATGCTAGCGCCCTCGCCAATAAATACTTTCAGAATACTAAAAATACCATTCACGCTAATAAATACATTCTCGCCAATAAATACTTTCAGACTACTAAAAGAAAAACATTCATGCTAATAAATACTTTCTCGCCAATAAATACATTCAGACCAATAAAATACATTCACGCTTATAAATACATTTTCGCAAATAAATACATTCATGCTAATGATTCATTCATAGTATGCATTCACACAAGGGGAAAGTACTCGATATTCCTTTCCCCTTTATAATAAATAAACTAACCTAATTGGGAGAAGTACTCAATATTCCTTCATCTAGATTCACTTAATCTAAGTACTAACCTAAATTCTATTATATACATTTATAGATCTTAAATAAGTAAATAGCCTCCTTGTGTAAGGAGAATCTTGTGTAAGGAATTATTATTATTATTATTGTTATTATTATTATTATTTCCCCTTGGGGTTCCGGGGTAGAATAGGGCCTCAGTGTCTTCCGCTTGACGTAAGAGGGGTCTAAAGGGGCAGCTGTCCGTTGACCTAACCTTCTTTTTCCTCACCGTGTACATACTCTTTCCTTCCCCCTTGCCGTTCCTTTTCCTTTGCCCTATCCTGTTTACCGTTCCCATATTCCTATACATAATTACTCCTGTCCGCGCCTAGCTTATGGGGCGTTCCCCGGGCGGCCCGCTCCGCTCGCGCTGGGGACCTTCCACCGGAGGGTACATTTTAAAACTGGGTATCTTGCGCTTCCCAGGCCGCCGGATAGTTCAGTGGCCCGGATCGCACTGAAATACGTACGCAGGCGGGGGTTTCTGTTCGTACGGAATAAATACCGAAGAATATTTCATTGAATGACAGAGTGGGGGGCTGTATGGGAGACAGACAAGCAATGTGATTATATATTGAAAGTGAACGGACCCATTGTTTTGTAATAGACGTCAAATGAAATTCCTAACATTATATTACATTTTCTTCAGGAATACATGAATGTATGTATATAAATAATATTTTAAGATCGCCATTTTCTTTCTTCGTTTTGTTGCCACCATGACCTAACTGCCACACCAGCCGGTATATAATTTCGTCTGTAGCGGTAGCTCCGGTTGGCGACCGTATTAGGGGCCTGCCGTTGCAGGCGGGGGCTCTGTTCGAGGCCACCGGTTGGGGGCGCGTCGCATCACTAAAATGCATCAAACTCTAAAAAAAAAAGCTCTAAAAGTCTGTTTAAATAAATATAAACAAATTATTATTTTTGTAAGATTATGTAATATTTTTTTGTATTTATTATTCAGTTTATTCACTAGATTAATAACTTAATATTTTGATACAGAAATTGTTTATGGCATTATATTTCTTTTTGCATTGATTTTTATTAATTGTCGTAAGCATATATTTAAATAATTATTTTCTGGCCAGCGTGGATGCAATTGTCTTGGCAAGACATTCACTGTCCGGCGAGCAATATTTAGCATTAACTTAAGCCAAATTTGTAATCGAACTTATTCTAAGAACATAGAAATGATTGCCTGTGAACAAATATAAATATATATCGATCATTGAATGAATCCTGATGTAATAAACAATAAAACAATAAATACGGAAGAATATTTCATTGAATGTCAGAGTGGTTGGGGCTATATGGAAGACAGACAAGCAATGTGATTATATATTGAAAGTGAACGCTCCCATTGTTTTGTAATAGACGTCAAATGAAATTCCTAACATTATATTACATTTCCTTCAGGAATACATGATTGTATGTATATAAATAAATATTTTAAGATCGTCATTTTCTTTCTTCGTTTTGTAGAAATTATTGAAAGAAAAGTACAATTTCAATAGTTTTGTGTTTTGTTTTCTATTTTTATATAATGTCTTGGCTTGCAAGGATATGAAAGTTAAAGAACATTTAATCGAAATAATTACTAGATGGAGTTGCAAAAAATTACGGGAAGACCCCAGTTTTGTCCCTGAAATGTTTCCGTATTTATCTTTAATGTTTAAAATATGGATGTACTACTTTTATTGGGTGTTGTTCTGCATAAAATATTTTTTGCACCAATTTACGATAAAAACCAATTTTGATAAAAAAAAGAAAGAATAACGAAATTATAAAAATCAAAAAACAATTAAATTAGCTCTATGCAAATTTTTAACGGATTAACGTACAGAGAATGTTAAACAAAGGTACTAGATACCTGCTGTTGATTGTACAATAAAAAGGATATGATTTCACCATTCATTCCTTTTTGAAAGGCACGATCATCCTCTCTCCATGCTTGACACATTCTAAAACGAGCAATTATTCATTTTCAGTGTTTTTCAATCAGTTTCACTTGAACTCCTATTTTTAATATAAATTTTCTGGCGTGCGTTTAGCAATTTTTTTGTTAAGGAAAGAGACGATACGTTTAAAAAGAAAAAAATCAGTTTCACTTCAATCCCACATTGGTTTGAAAAGCTCCTATATTGGACTCTGAGAATAAATAAATATGTTATGCGATTATGTTTTTATATTATTATTATTATTACTATTATTATTACATATTCTCAGTGAGAGCCTGGGGTTCATATAGCTGGGAATTTTTTCGAACAGCAATATAAATTAACTATTTTAGATTAGAAACCTAAAAAGTGTCACACTATGTGGCATGTATCTAATATAGCTGACTTCTGCAGATTAACGTATAAATTTTCGTCAATAGATAGCGACTGAATATTTCTCCTCAAAGAAGTAGGAATCACGCCTGTTGATGAAAGGACAATAGGAACTATCCTTACAATCCCTACATTCCACATTTGCTTAATTTCGTTAGAAAGTTGAATGTATTTCTGAATTTTGTCGTCGTAGGTTGACGACAAATTTTCACTGTTAGGGACCGCCAAATCTATTAAATGCACAGTTTTCTTTTCTTTCTCTAATAGAATGATATCTGGCCTGTTGGGTGAGATATGCTGGTCTGTTATCACACTTCTGTCCCAATAAAGTCTGCAGCTGATACTTATAATATGGTGTGGATTTTTTAAGTAATCCATTATTCAGTGCTAGTGTTTGATGGATCTCCTTGGCGACATTGCCGTGTCTGGCTTTATATAGAGTCTGCGCTATTATTATTATTATTGAGCACACTCCAATCCACTACACCTAGCGCATCGCGCCAAACCGGTACCTATGGTGTCTGAGGAGCCTTGCCCTCATATTAGGCAAGTTTCTGTCCCTGCCACGAGGAGGCGAAGCTCTACATATCAGTCTAGTCCTTCGCACTGCCACTACTTCGCGAGCAAACTCAACAAAGTCTTTAAAATTTATGGCACATTTCGTCAGTTCTTTACAATCTCCCGGCCAGTTCTCTCCCCTTCTTTTCAGCTTGGATTCCATATGGATTCTTGCCTCGTCGAGGAAAGGACACCGAAAGAGAAGGTGGTTCACCGTGTCCCGTTCACCGCATTCGCAATTCGGAAAATCTTTCAATCCCAGCTCATGGGGCTTAGAATTGAACTGCCCATGGTCCGTGAAATATTGCGTTACGGTTTGGGACAGCTCCAGCCATCGAATCGACCATCTAAGATGCTGATTCGGGAAGAACTTATATATGGTTCTCCCTTTCTCTACTTCATCCCAGCGACTTTGCCACTTCCCAAACTCGTAGTCTCGAATCTTTTTCTTTGCAAGGGTAGGAGGCGTCATGTGACAATGGTTGAGAAAGTTAAGTTTAACTCTAGCAATCAATTGAAAGCGATATATCAATAAAGAAAATCCTGCGGAGAAATACGATTCTTTTTCCGCCAATTTATCTAATAAAATGATTTACCCGTTTATCGGGAATGGTACAATTAAAACAGTACAATGCTTAAAATAAAGATTTCTTGACCATATGTTAATTTCTCCATTATGACTGATCGGTACTTGTTTAGTAGAAACGTATCGTCTGAACAACAATGATATGGAAATCCTTACATCTAGCAACAAATTCTGTTTTCCGAATAAGTTATCTAAGCCGTTGTTATGCAAGCTTATCATATATGTTGTTGTGGTGGTTGGTTCCGCAGAGCTGGAAAACATCAGAGGCATTTTTCGTGGTAGCCTGCTTCATTTTGTGGTCATCACTGGGATGTGTAATGACACATCAGGGTCATAGCAATGTCAAAGTGGCTCCAGCCAGCCGCCATCTTCACAAAGGATGGCAAGAAGGAAGTCTAATTTATAACTAGTGGCCCAGCTGGCCGCTGTCTTCAAGACAAGGGCCGCGGCCAAGCAAAAACCCTTTTCAATTCAAGGGTCAATACATTACATCAAAGACAAGCACCGATAAATCTGGCCACTGACCTAAATGACATTGGTCGCCGACCTGGCCAAGGTCGCACACTACGACAGATGTCTTAGTGGGAGTTGTGAGTAATATTAATATAAACTTCTAGCTAATATAACTAATAACTGGAGGAGGAGATTATTATATCAGTAGCTACAGTATCATCAGTACATCAGTATATCATTATATCACTATAGCTTCAGTCTATCAGTATATATCATTACAGTACGAGAGCGCGTCCCTATACAAGTTTAAACTTATAATTATTTTCATAGTTGTGCATATTAGTTTATTTATTTTAATCATTTTTAAATTATTTGTTGTTTATCTCCTATTTATTTCTAATTATTTCATGTTAACAGTTACCATTTCTCACATTTAAATTATTGTAAAAATATAGTCTACTTTTATAAATTCAGTGTTCAACTCAAGCAATAACTCTCTAAACTAACTTCCGTCTAATAAATCCCTCTTCAAGACATTTAACTTCATACCTCAGGAATCACAATTGATTCCTCTACAGGTGACCACAAAATGAAGCAGACTACCATGGAAAATGTCTCTGATTATCATATATATATTATATATATAGTATATATAAATTTCTGGGCCAAAGATTAACGTATTTAATGAACCAGCATAGATTCTTATTACATTTTATACCAATTATATGAATAATACTGCAACTATAATAATAATAATAATAATAATAATAATTACGTATTTTTATCAAAATTATTAGTTAATAAAATTAAAAATAATGTTTTTCCCCGCTCAACTATTCTCCATCAAGAGTTTTAATAAAACTTCAACCAACTAAGACAAAAAATTTAAAATTTAATTAAGCATTATAGAAAGTTTCCAATGAGTGAACATTTATTTCCATTTTTTTCCTATTGTAGAATCTATATTTCACTTTATATTTAGGTTAATTAATAATTAAGCTGTTATGTTTCAATATATATTGAGTTACTGAACAATACCCATTACTACTGGAAAACATAAAATCTCTGTGCATACTCTGATAAAAGCTCTGCTTAGCGTAAAAAACTGATTTAATTAATGAAACAAATATTCATTATAACAATTTTTTATTTTTTTTAAAGAAGAATTTTAAACATTAACTTTTCCTTAACGGAAATAAACTGTTTGTTGTAGATGGAAGTAAAACTGGTGACATTGTTGGGAATAAATTGTAAAAAGTACTTTTTAACATTAGAACGGACAGATGTGTCATTTCGATACATTCAGCTTTTTTTATAAAATGCAATTACGTTTTTATGTTTAAACGGGTCATCTCAAAATTGTACTACTTTTCCTTATATTTTTATAATATACAAATTTTTCTTTTGAGATTGGTCGCACTGGAAAGAGGGAGAAAGGCGAAAATGTGTAAAAAATGAAATATGTAATATATTTCTTGTTTACTCACCTTGAAAAGATCCTCGACCAAGATCCTTGAAAAACTCCTTATTAAACGCCTTTACCATATCCTAGAACCACTTAATATCATTCCCAATCACCAATTTGGCTTCAGAAATTTTCACACCTCCATTCAACAAACTCACCGCGTTATAGATACCATCGCCTACGCCCTTGAGAGCAAACATTACTGTCCAAGTATCTTTTTAGATGTCGAGCAAGCCTTTGAAGGCATGAAGGACTTTTGTTAAAGCTCAAGGGCATCTTTCCAAACACCTTTTATCTCATCCTAAAATCATACCTTATAGACAGATTTTTTCAAGTCTGTGAAGGCACCCCTCTCTCTCTCTCTTCCGTTTACCCAATCCACCCAGGAGTTTCTCAAGGGAATATTCTCGCACCTTTTCTATACCTAATATACACAGCTGACATTCCCAACCACCCAAACACTTTAGTCTACACATTTGCTGATGATACCGCAACCGTCTCCCCGAATCCGGATCCTGTCAAAGCTTCCTGTGCTCTCCAATCTCACCTTACATCCCTCGAGTCATGGCTTTTAAAGTGGAAAATTAAAGTAAACATTTGTAAATGCAAATATGTAGTATTTATTCTAAATCGCAAAACTCTTCCTCCAATTTACCTCAATGGAGTACCCAATCGGCCTGCTGGCCATGTGCGCTACCTTGGACTATTCTTGGACAAAAGACTGACCTAGAACCCTCACACACGGCTCAAACGCTCCGACGTGAAAATACGTTTTAGATTTCTCTCCAAACTGCTTGGTAAATGCTCAAAATTATCGTTCTCCAACAAAAGACTCCTTTACATCTCTTTACTGAGACCACTATGGATTTACGGACTGGAATTGTACGGAACTGCCAAGCGTTCTAATGCGAACCGCATTCAAACCATCCAATCCAAAATACTCCGCCACATTACTAACAGTCCTTTCTATGTATCCAAACTTACCCTCCACACAGATCTCAATATTCCTTTCGTCAACATTCGGCTAATACCCTTTATAACAGATTCCACAACAAGCTCCTATCACACTATAATCCTTTAGCCCAAACCCTCACCTCACATTTCCTCTCTGGAAATCCTCAACGACGCTTAAAGCGCCGTTGGCCTTGCAACCGTTTAAACAGCTAGTCGTAGTCATAACTGGATGATTACCAATCAAGTAATTGTATTCCTTAGCTTATTTACTTATTGTAAAATTAATTACAGTTGTAAATTTCAAATAAAGAGTTAAATGAAAAAGTTTTCTCAGCCGGCATACATCTTATGTTAGAAGCGTGACAATCCTTTTTTGAAATGTTGATAAAAATGAAGTACAGTAACCCTTAAAATAATCTTTAATGTTAGGATCGTTTGAATTAAAGGGTTTATTATTTGGTCTACTTATCATTTAGGAGGCAGGTTAGTAAAGAAGATCAATATAATTTTTCTTTAGTTTTTATTTATCAAATGAGCAAGTAACATATAAATAACTGAGTTCAAAGATGGAGAGAGTCTACTTTTCCAGTAGTACTACTAATTATGGAATTTCAGTATCAGGAAAAAAAAAGGATTCTGTGAGAAGGAAGAAGCTTCCAGAGAGGGACAATTGGCACTCGAAAGTGATGATGATATTGTTGAAGCTGATGAAGTTGCATGTAATAGCAAAGCTGAAGAAGAAACTATGAGTATATCAGTAGTAGAACCGGCATAAATAGTGTGAATGTATTAGCTAGTTTGTCCACATTAAGTAGAAGATCTTCAACTAATATTTTGAAGAGAAAAACCAAAAACCTACTGAGATGATATTATGTAAAATTTAGTATTTTTACCTTCGTTATGATGCTGGAAGAAAAAATATGACACTCAACTCTATAGCAAGTGTGAAAAGAATGCTTGAGACAAATATATAAAAAAAATTATTTATCAAAATTGCCACTCAATTGATGGCATTATTAAAGATTATGGTATGAATAAAATTTGTCTTAATTTTATAGTATCAACTATTTAATATTACAAAGAATATATATATAAAAAAATTACACTAATTATCTAATTTGCAAATATTTTACAAATATTTACAAAATACAATGTGTTTTTTCCAGGCCAGTATAGCTCTGTGGATAATGAAAATAATACTACATTTAATAAAAATTGAAAATAATAATGGAGAGAAATGAAAAATGTAGAAAAATTTCCATATGTCAAAATGACATTTCTTGTTCGTTTATTAGGTAGGTACACATTCTGGCCGTGTGTTACAGTTCAGATTTATAGATATAATTCCTCGCTGGAATTAGTCTATATATATTCAATAGTCTGTCAATCTATTTTTAGCGCAATCAAGATGAATCTATTGAAAATAATCGGAAAGTATTCAATATATAATGCTTATTTCCTTTCAATATATATAATGGTTAATTGATTGTCTTAGATTCAACAATTGACATAATGTTGTTGTAGTTGCTTTTGCAGAGTTGGGAAGCATCAAAGATATTTTCCATGATAGTTTGTTTCTTTTTTGTGGTCATAGACCGGTTTGGGCGTTCACCCCATCTTTAGAATATTTTTGTCAAAACGGTGTGATAACCTAGACATGTACAGAGCAAATTTAGTTTATATACTGGTATATAGGGGCCCTAACTAGGTTAAGAGGGGATTCCTTGATATCTGGGTGGATAAGCACAGTTGTTTTTCTCTTTTGAAAAGGTTGGTTGTACATTGTTCCTTTTAAAAAAATTAACCGGTCGATGACTACAAAACGAAGCAGGCTATCACAGAAAATATTTCTGAAAACTGACATAATGCATTACCGAAATTAAAATTAATGATTAAAGTTATAGCAATACTGCAACAGACTTGAAATTATCGTTCAAAAATCATTATGGTGGAAAGTAGTGGCATTATCATATAAATAATATAAATAAAGTGAAAGTTTTCAAAAAAATTTACAACTAGAATTATTTAATTTCCAAGTTGTAACTGTTATTTTCATTTGAAGAAATATGGCGAGCTAAAGTGTTGCCATAATTAATCGAGACTGGTTGATAATTGCAAACTGCTAGAAAAAGAGAGAGAGAAGACAAATGTGAAGTAGTAGGAAACATAGTATTTAGAGTTGAAATAAATGTGGCTTGTGACTTGGAAGTATTAGTCAGTGTTGTGCCGCCCCACTAGTATGAGGGTTCTATGTGCCGAGCAGGGGAAATGGAGGTTGGTTCCTCGTTGCAGTGAGAATATCACTCTCTCTATTTTTAACACTCACTCACTCACTAGTGTTCTGTCACCACTGTTTACTCACTACTACTACTACTGCACCATCCCCGTCCCCCCCTATACACACACACACACACATAGCTAGCCAAAAAGATGAAGACACATTTCACTAATACAATCATTTGTTCGACCTAGTTTCATTTAGTAAAGATATGATGTAAAAAAATGTTGTGTTATTGTTGTTACTTTTAGCAATAATATTAAAAGCATCCTATACTTTTTTTACTTTCTTTTTACTTTTTCTTATTGCTGTAAGAAGGGGCGGGTGTTGGTGTATTGGTTATGAGCATGGACTTGTAGTGGGAGGACCCCAGTTCGAGTCCAGCGTATAACTAAATTTTATATTTGTTTAAAAAATGTTAATAGTAAAGTAGGTGCTTCCGCCCCCGTCCACGACACCTAATTTGGTAGTTGGACGTTAAGCTCGCCTGAAAAAATAGGCATTACTTTTTTACTTTTTATTGCTGTAAGAAATTCAGAAATTGCAGCTCAATGTGCACTTAAAGCATGCATTATTGCTAAGCATCGCAATTAGTAGTTGCTAGGTCTATCTAGATTATTATGTTACACGCAAATTCCCCTTGTAAATTTCATAAAATATTGTTAACTAAGTTTTAGAGAATTATTTTACATACTCCCTCCTGTCTTTCACAGCCTACTTTGTGGCAGTTATGTGCTTCAAGGCATTTCACAATCAAATATTTTGTATCTAAGATACTTCTTCTGTCTGACTCAGGCAAAGCCCAGATTATGGCCACCTACTTTGAACAGACACACAAACAAAATGACCACGTCGGCACTGCGACTCACTCGCAAAAAATAGCCCTTACCCTTACAAAACTACTAACTGATTCATATAACCTTCGAGACTGCAGACTTATAACACCCAAAGAAGTTATATCAATTATCCGCTCTAGAAGAAATAAAACTTTACCCGGTTCTGGACAGCATCCTTAATATTCTTCTCAAAAATATTCTACATAAAGGCATCGTATACCTAACTAACCTTTTCAATAAGATGTTATACCTCAGTTATTTCTGGCCGGCTTGGAAAGCCTCTAAAGTCATTCTCATCCGAAAACCAGGCCAACTTCCCAATTCCCCATCTAGCTATCGTCCGATTTCTTTACTCAGCTCCATCAGCAAAATTTTTGAGAACATAATCCTTTGTAGATTTACTGAACACCTATTATACTCTAACAATATACTAACTGACGAGCAATTTGGCTTCAGACCCGGACTTTCCACAGAAATTCAACTAATTAGAATCATTGACGACATTACACGCAACTTTCACCTCAAAAAACATACGGGAATGGTACTTATTGACATTGAAAAAGCTTTCGGCACTGTTTGGCCCACTGGTCTCATCTTTCATCTAACAGAATACAACTTTCCTCTATATTTAATCAAACTTATACATTCTTACCTTATTAATAGACAATCCTACGTGCATTTTAATACTGCCTCCTCTAATCTCTATTCAGTTAAAGCCGGCGTTCCCCAAGACTCAATCCTCTGTCCTATATTATTCATCACCTACCTAAATCCTTTTCCCAAACTTGCCCACGTCAGCTTAGCCCTCTATGCTGACGATGTGGCTATTTACACACACTCCTGGAGAATTGACACGATCACCAACAGACTTACAACTTACTGACATATTAACAAAGTACTGTACAAAATGGAAAATAAAAATTAACCACAACAAAACCAACGCCATCCTTTTTTTACAAAACGCAGACCCATAATCAACAAACTCACCAAATATAACAGTACTATTTATACAATGGACAAACAGTGTTAAATATCTTGGAGAGGACGAAATGGGATGCTCCATCTGAAGAGAGGACGAAATGGGATGCTCCATAACCCATAAATGGTATTGTGTTATTTGTTGTAATAGTTTTTAATTCCTCTCATTCCTAAATAAGAACAACTATCTAGATAGCAAACTGAACTTTACCACTCATATACAGAACAAAGTCAACTCAGGTAAGATGGCCATCAGACTACTCATTCCCCTACTTTCTCGTGACTCCAAAATTACTGCACGTAACAAACTTCTACTTTACAATACTGTAATCAGGCCGATGTTGCTATACGCTTACTCTGCCTGGAACCTGTGCCAATAATATCACAATATTACAGACTACAAAGAACAAATTTCTTAGACTCGCGACTGACTCACCATGCTACACCAAACAACCTCCCCACGAGACTCATCCACTTACACGAGACAACTTCAACAGAAACTGTACACAACTACATCAAAAATAGACTACTAAAACTACTGACTTTCTTTAGACTGCCACACAAACCCTCTTTGCCGCGAAATTGGAAACTATGACAGTACGTACAATTACATACAGACACAAAAGAATTAGAAGTATTCTTAATTAACCCTTCCCCCTGAGCTGCAGATTTTTCCTTCCTTTTTTTCCCTGCAATATAAATTCCCAACAACAATATGTCAGTTTTATTTGTATTGAAGGGTGTAATGTTTATTATCACATTTGTAAATATGTATGTAAAAATTTGTAAATAAAATTATATTGATTATTGAAGATACGTCAAAATCGGAAGAAAGTTTTCTTGTACATATTCGTGAATAAACTCCAAACTATCGTGAAGATCGAACATACCCTGCAAGATTATTATTATTTTTTTATTGGCTGATAATACATTCTTTAAATTGATGAGTCAAACCTCTGAAGAGAAGACGAAATGGGATGCTCCATAGCCCATAAGTGGTATTGTGTTATTTGCTGTAATAGTTTATAATTCCTCTCATTCCTAAATAAGAGAAACTATTGCAATCGTGTCAAATTTTTTATATTGAGTTTTCACCGGCGATGGATTTTAAAGTCCTCAAAAACGAAAAAAAAGTGTTTAGCTAGTGGATTGTATTCGTGTATATAGGTGGGTGTTTTGTGTATATGGATAGATAGATACTTATCACTTTTAGTCGAAATTTCTAGGAAAATCGCTTTGCTTTTTTTTTAGGGGTTCTAGGGAAGCAGTAACGAATGTTTAGCTGTCCTCCAACTAATGTGGCGGTATTTGATATATTTGTACTCAACAATTTCAGTAAAAAACTACTTGATTAATAAAATACTCGAGCACGAATGTTAATTAAAAAAGTGCTTGAATACTCAAACATTTGATTACTGAAAATACTAGAGTAATAGATTTATTTCAAAATGTACTTGGCTACAATATACCTCAAAATGATAGTAATAAAATTTCAGTTTTGTTATGTTGGAAAATACAATACTAAATGTGAATTTGATCAGACAAATAGTTTATTTTATACGGCTGTTTAAAATAAGCGTGTTCTGTGTTGTTGACAAAATGAATAAATTTGAATACCGTTACGTCATAAAATTCTTCGTTTTGGATTGTTTATCGCCAATAGAAATTCATCCAAAGTTGCTGAAAGTGTACAAAGGAGTCTGTACCTTCGTTATCATCAGTAAAAAAAAAAATGGGCAACTGTGTTTACATGTGGTCGTACATCGATTGAAGTCGATCCACGTGAAAGATGGACAGAAACTGCAACTACCGAAGAAAATATCGAAGAGATACACAATATAGTACTAGATTAAAGATATATTAGATAGCAGTGGCTGCAGGCATTTAAGAAGAAAGAATACGCCATATTTTCTACGAAGAACTCAATATGAGAAAGGTTTGTGCAAGATTGGTGCCACATTTGTTCAATGCTGATCAGCTAGGGAACGGATTCGTATGTATTTACATATTTTTTTCTAGGCAATTTACAGACGTTTTTCAACTAGAAGTATTCATACTGACACTTTTTAAGCCGTTTGAGTATACTTTTATTTCACATATTTCCACATATTTGGATGTTATCGCATATTTATACATATTTGATCAAAATAAATAAATATTTCTACATATTTAATCAAAATATGTACATATTTTTTCATATTTTTCATTTTGGGCATATTTTCATAATTGGGAGGTGGTTGACAGGAACTGTGAACCACAGACTGTAGGGCTGTGAATCACAGTGGGTACAATGGTTATTGTAATTTACACAGAATGCTGCTAAACAGTGACGGGCACTTGTTAGTTCTTTGAAGTTGTCTGACGTTGTCTGTTCTTTCAGCTCGTTCGTTGAAGTGTCCAATTCATTTCGTTCGGTCACTTGGTGTATTCTTTTCTGGGTGAAATGCCACGAACATCGGCCTCAAACAGACAACTGGTTGCTAAATATCTTCGCGAGTTTACAGCAGAACTTTTTCGAAGTGATGGAGACATTTTGTACTGCACAGCTTGTGACAAGCGCGTTTCTTGCTCTCAACGTTCCCAAGTCACCCAACATATTGCCACCGGCTCGCACATAGAGAATAAAAACAGAAAGAAAGAGAGGACGTCCTATCAAGCCTTCCTTACATCTCCATCATCAAGTAAGTCTACTCTGAGTACAGATCTGTGTCGGGCTTTGGTTAGAGCAGATATCCCTTTCCACAAACTTAAAAATCCTCATTTCAAAGGATTCTTAGAGACCTATATTGGGAAAAAAATGCCTGACGAGAGCACTCTGCGGAAAAACTACCTGGAAGATATCTATAAAGATACACTAACCAAAATTCGAGAACATATCAAAGATGGACCGATTTGGGTGTCAATTGATGAAACCACTGACGTTGAGGGCAGGTATATTGCCAATGCAGTTATTGGAAAACTTGACAGTGATGCTGATGTGGATTCAAAGCCATTCCTTTTGAACTGTGAGGTTCTCGAAAAATGCAATCATTCCACCATTTCACGATTCTTCGATGCCTCAATGCATATCCTATGGCCCAGTGGAGTTTTGAACGAAAAAGTTCTTTTGTTTCTCTCTGATGCTGCCCCCAACATAGTCAAGGCTGGGCAATCTATTCAGGTATTTTATCCTAAGATAATTCATGTGACGTGTATTGCTCATGCCTTGCATCGAGTAGCAGAAACTGTCGATCTTTGTTCAGTGAGGTAGATTCCTTAATCTCCTCGGTTAAAAAAGTGTTCTTAAAAGCATCAAGTCGCATTAAAATGCTAAAAGATCTCTATCCAGACTTGTGCCTTCCACCAGAACCAATATTGACAAGATGGGGTACTTGGATGGAAGCAGCTCAGGATTACTATGAAAACTACAATAACATCAAGAATGTCCTTTCACATCTCGAAGACGAAGCAGTAGCGATAAATACAGCCAAGTCTTTATTCGAGAAACCTAATTTAAGGAACGACCTTGCATTCATTTCTGACAATTGCGTATTTCTTGCACAAGCCATTACACCCAACTTGAGTCCCAAAATGTTCGACTGACAGAAAACGTGTCCAACGTTAAAAAAGTCATCGAAAAGGTGGAAGGAATACCTGGGAGTAAGGGAGATCTGATCAGATCAAAACTGGTAGAAGTACTGAGCAAGAACAAAGGGTGGGAGACCATCTGCCAGATTTCTGATATTATCAGTGGAACAGAAGTCACCTCAGAACATCGTGTACCCTTTACAACCAACGAGATAACTTCTTTCAGCAAGGCACCTATAACATCTGTAGATGTTGAACGATCTTTTAGTCGTTACAAGTCCATCTTACGCCCAGATCGTCGTCACTTTACGTTCCAACATTTGAAATTTCATGTGTTTGCAAACAATTTCGAAGAGTGAAGTTTTCAAAATTGAAAATTTAACACATCTTTTTATAAATAGTAAAAATGTTCTTTGTTGTATAAATCATTATAACTTGTAAAAACAAATTATTTTGTTCCTAATAAATTATTATAAATTGTAAAAATGTTCTTTTCTTGTATAAATAATTATAACTGCCCCAAAAAAAATCCATTTTCATAAAAAAAAATGTCCATTTTACTTAAATATTCCAGAAAATATTTTAAGAAAATCACATATTTTCCACATAATTGACGAAAATAAATGCATATTTTAATTAAATATTTGGCATTTTTAAATACATAAAAATCCGTTCCTTACTGATCACAAACAAATGAGGAATCGAGTTTCTCAGTAATGTTTGTGCTGTTTTAAGAAGGATTCAAACGATTTTCTGTGCTGATTTGTTGCGATGGATGAAACGTGGATTCACCATTTTATAACCGAGTCAACACAATAGTCCAAGTAGTGGGCGGAAGCCGGAGGCCCTGCACCGAAGAAAGCAAAGACAATTGCATCGGCTGGAAAGATTATGGCTAGTTGTTTTTGGGATTCCAAAGAGATTCTTTCAATTTACTACCTGCCAAATGGCCAAGCAATAAATGGGAAGTACTACGCACATCTTCTCGTCCAGCTATCTAAAGCCTGTCAATGCAGAACTAAGGAATTTCGCTTGGGATATTGGAATACGCGGCCAGTGATTTTCTCTTCTCTGATATATGCCGATGACTTAGTACTCATAGCTGACTCTGAAAAAAAGCTCCAATATAATGTTAATGTATGGACGGAAGAGCTTCAAAAGAAAGGCATGGAGATCAATTTGAAAAAGAGTAAGACTATGGTAATAAGCAGAACAGAGAAGAAACACAGTATAAATGTAAACAATAGTCAGCTGAATCAAGTTAACATCCAGGATAACACCAAGATACACCTATGATTTCTGATGGAAGAATTAAAGACGAGTTAAACTCAAGTTTCCGAAAGACTGTTCCAAGCAATCAATGAAAACTTTTTAGCCAAAAAAGAAGTGTCTAAAAATACTAAGTTGACGGTTTACCGAACAATATATACTCCTGTTTTGACATTTAGATGCGAATCTTGGTCCCTCACTAAAAAGAGTTTCAGACCCTCATTTAGGCCTCTGAAATGAGGTAACTTAGGTGAACGGAGAGCAAAACAAGCATGAGAAACATCACCATCGGGAGGAGTTTGAAATGCGATCCGCTAATATCACATGTCAAAAAAGTGCAGTTGAGATTGTTCGGGCACACAAAAAGAATATTTGGGGCTAGGTGCATGGGGAAAAGACGCGAGGTAGGAGACGCATGACATAGGAGGATAACCTCTCCGACATTTTCAGGGATCTAAGCCTGTCAGTGACTAAGGCCAAGACAAAGGCAGTAGATAGAGAAAGATGGCGTCTCTTTTGCAGAACCTCTACACTGTGAGATAGAAGAGGAATTCGAATAAGTAATTAAGTAAGTTTTACAGGATTCCAAAAGGATTCTTTTAATTGACTCCCTGCCAAATGGTCAAACAATGAATAGGAAATACTACGCACATCTTTTTGACAGCTAGGTGAAAAAAATTAGAGAGAAAAGGCCTGGTTTGCAATAAAAAAAATCCTCTTTCACTAGGACAATGCACCTGCCCACAAAATCGCTTTAGCAATGGGAAAATTGAGGGATTTGAAGTATGAATTGTTGGAACAGCCCCTCCATTTGCCAGATTTGGCACTCTTCGGTTTCCTTCTATAATTTATCCTTAATCAATTTGTGGCTGGAAAATGTTTTTGGTCAAATGAAGAGGTGATAGCAGCGGTAAATGGATATTTTGAAGATCTTCCAGAATCTCACTTCAGGCACGGAACCTTGTTATTAGTGAAAGGTTGGACAAAGTGTATTGACCTAACGGGAGACTAGATTGAAAAATAAAAAATCATTTTCACTACCACGCCGAGAACTTTTCACCTTGCCCATGTATGTACATAATATGTAATGCATGGCTATATAATATGTATTGCTTGACAGTATTTTTAAAATAATTTATTACTTTACTAATGACATACAAATTACTTTTAAACTATGTAATACACCTTATAGCACACTGTATGGTGATAGTTTGTAATATGGACTAATGACAAACCCCTCGTGTTTTACATCGTTCAGAAGATATAATCAATAGCAGATAACAAACCTCTAGAGGTCCTTTCATTCCATTTTTGTAAAAGTAGGTAAACGTGAATTCGGCGGAAATGCAAGATCCATCGGCCATTTTTTTTTTTTTTTTTGCCGTTTGTACTCGTGAGATAAAAGAAAATTGTTTTTAAACATCCACAAAAATTACTTAAAGAAATTCGTAATAATTAGTATTTTATTTTATTTATTTATTTGCACTAGAAAAATACAATTCTATGGCAAACTAGTTGAGTGCATTTATAACATAAAAACTTTTGAGTAATACACAAAAATATATAAGTAAATACAAAAGGAATAATGATATTATGGAGTTTCTACTTCTTTTGTGATTTGGTTATTAGAACAAGATACAATATAATTGAATTAAGACTATAAACTATGTCAAGCCAAAAAAACTGGTTTAACCTAATAAATATAATTACATAATAATAAAGGTGATAACAAATTAAATTAAACTGAGCTTCTTTAAAAAAAAAATAATAATAATAATAATAATAATAGTAATAAGATTTAAAAAATGGAAAAAATAATAATAACAAGAAAGAAAAAGATAGGAAAGAAAAAATAAATAAATGACTGATAATACACCTTTGTATCAAATAGAACATAAGGAGTTCAAGAACTTATAGAAGATTGTTTTCTTAATTTTAAAGTGCCCTGTAGAAATTTGTGTAAATTTAATGTTTTGGTTATATTAATATTTATGAAAAAATTAATAAAGTGATCAAAAGGAGACAGATTTTCATTTAATAAGAAACTACTTAAGTATTTAACACGGCTGACAGAAAAAGTCGGACATTGAAAAATAAAGTGTGCTATGTCATCCATACTACCATATTGATTACAATTAATACATTTCTTGTCGGGAAAAAAGAGATATTTTTCGTGTTTGAACAACAGTCTGCAATATTTAGTGCCTGAAAGTCGGATTTGTGCAACTAATCTCAATTTTTCAATGCCACACTTTAACAATATATAATCCTCTTTCAAACCAAGTAAACTGACTTGTCTGTAATGAACATTGAATGTACTATTTAAAACAAAGTTCACATCCATACTAAGTAAATGATTTTCAAAACTGGTTAACATTCTAATTTTATGAGGAAGTACACTGTCGTAATTTTCATTCAAAAGGAGATGATCGCAACCAATTGTAGACAGATTATTTTTTAGCTGTATAAACCAATTATGGGGCATATTCATATTTCCAAAATGAACCAAACGTCGGTAACAAATTTTTGGCAATCTGGTATTTTCCATATTTAATAAATTGATCCACCAATTTAGCATGCGTTTGAAAATTTTATATTTCAAATGAATTCTTCCAGTTTCAAGGCGAACATAAGCATTGGGGGTTTCGTAATAATTAGTAAAAAATACTTTCCTTTCACTTGGTAGATATTCATTATATTGTAATTAATTGTATGTACGTGACGCCAGTCCATATATTGAGAGTATTAATTTTTTTTTTCCTAATTTACGGCACGTCAACATTTATTGGCATTGGCGCCAGGAGTCTTCTCAGTGCACTGCAGACCTGCGGACAGTGTTCTACTGTTACAGACAACACTGTTCATCACCGGACAGTGAGCTGTAGACGTTCATAGCCTCCTTATTGAGAGATTAGTTTTGACAAACTACACTCTATGCAACTATGTAAATTGGAGTATGAGAAAGTCTTGTGAGTGATTCACATCAGATTTTACTGTATAAAGGCGGCCAAATGATAATAATTGACACTGGCTGCGAAATGTCTAGAACCGGCCCTGATCCCACATATGATGAGGCAACAATATTCAAATATTTTTTTGAGTCAAACACAAAATGGTGGACTTAAATTCTTGTCATTTCAGGCTAATTCTCATTTGCTTTCTCTGCCAACAATGGAAGGAAAATTCCGTATTCCTTTCTTTATAGCTCACAGTAAATATTACCTGTAGATATTAAAAAGAAAAACATTAAATTTTGCAGTTTTGATACACAATTTGATAATTTATTAAAAACCTACAGATAGAAAATTAGTAAAAAATTGTAGTCTAGATTTTTTTTTTTTAGAAATAATTGGCTGTAAATAATTAACCAATCACAATGAAAAAGCGTGTATGTTAGGCCTACTTGGAATTATCATGTTGACCACGCCCCTTTTTGACAAATTCACTTCTTCATGCCTATAGTTAATTATTTATAACTTGTTATTACTATGGAAATCGTGAAATAAAATTTAAAACAAAAACAAAAAAAAAAATGCAAAATATCAAGTTATTTCTAACATAATAATTAATGTTATATGTGATTAATATGAGCTATAAAAAAAAAAAAAAATAACTTAGAATTTACATTCTAATATTGAAAGTAAATGCAAAAGAGAATTAGGCTGAAATGTAAGACCCACCGCCATTTTTATTTTGCGATTTTTACTAGCGAGGCAAAAGTAAATTGATGTTAAATACCGACCAAAATTTCTCAAAGGAATCCTAGTAACTAGATTAAAAAAAACTTTTTTTTCAACTGGAGCTTATAGCTGCTCCATTCATTTGATATTGTTCCTAATTTTTTTATGTATGTGACGCAGTTCACATATTGAAAGATTAGTTCAAAAAATTAAACACTATAGAACTATGTAAATTGAAGTAACAGAAAGTCTTATGAGTGAGTGTTTCACAGCAGATTTTTTTATAAAAAAAAAATTTTATTTTCATACGTAATGTATGATTTTTTTTTTTTTTTTTTTTACTGTAAAGTGGCGGCCATATATCTAGAACTGGCTTTATTACAAATCAATATTTATTAATAAATCTATAGAAAAAGAAATAAAAGAACAAAAACAATGGGGCAACAGCCCAGCCCATAAAGGATTTGCCAGAATGCGTTTTGTATTTGGGGACGTGTGGCAAGTGTGCCGTGGTTTTCGCAGTTTTGATCTTCGGTATCTAGGTCGCTATTAACTGTACCTTCCCACTTTTTCTCACGATGCTGTGCCAACACCGACTTTGCCCGGGCACCAAATGCGAGTACGCTAGCCAACGCGTGAGGAATGAATAATTCAATGTAATTAACAAATAAACAATCGATAAATAAATAAAGAATACTAAAAAAGGAACACATCCCGCTATATCATTGAAATGAAGTATTTTTGTACTAATATGTATAGATGGCGCTAATGACCGAAGCTGACTGTCGTGCACTCTTTCAAATACATTTAGAAATATATATTGCCCTCTTTCATTTTCCCGTAACTAACCGGCCACCTCCCTATATAGCTGTATATAGGCATGGAATGTTTTAAATATTCAACAATATTATTGCTACATCACAGCGAATTGACCATGCATATTTTATTGGTTGGCAAAAAAAAAATATATATATATATATGACTCCCAAAATTATTGATTTCAGTAAGACTGCAAAAAAAATAAAATATTTTGAACTATACGTTTGTTTAATATGTTTGTATATGCGCAATGTTAATGTACAAATTGTAAACAATATACAACACTACAGTAAATACGCTATGTTTTATGCACTCCAGTTTACAATAACAGGTGGTAAAATAAAATCGGCGAAACTTATACTTAGAAATAATAAATAATAAATCGGTGATATTGTTATACGGCCGAAATGACGAATTCATCATTTTCAGTTTCTATTCAAAGAGAACGTAATGATATTTGAATAACACGCATATTCTAATCAACATGGAGAAGAAAAGTAAAGTAACAAAATCTTGTGAACTTCAGGTTGACACTGTGACATTTGTTTATTACAAATCAACGTTTTGCCAATATTGCAATAGCCTTGTTCGGTTAGTTTTGACCTAATTGCTAGACCAATACTGGCAGGAACAAGGGTGGAGTAGTTGTTGAACGAGCAATAGATAAGCGGGCCTAACTTACCCTCTATTTACACGTAAATAACTGAAGGTAGTGGATAAGGCTTAATTTTCCATCCGTTCGATATGATTGGCTGCTGGATACAAGTTCAAGCCTTCTCTCGCACTCTCTAGTTCCGAAATTTACAGCCAGTTTTCAGCTGTTTACAGCTTGTTTTCTTTCAGAAAGTCATTAATTTTTGAGGTTATTTAATAATTTAATGAAGTTTTATTTTACTGCAAGAAACTGACAAGAATCGGTCTAGAATCCACATTTCCACTTCGACGGACCTCTCTATGACAAAACAGAAAGGCCATAGAAAAGTTCAACAAATAATAAGATTTAAACAAAACTCTCCAAAATACTACCACTTTAGTAAAGATAAGTTGATGATATATTCGTTATTTGGAAGCGTGTGGAAGGCAAATTGCTCTGATTCCATTCATACCTAAATAACATGGACTCAAACATAAACGTGAAAGGAATGGAAAGATTTCCTGTTCGGATGCTATAGTTTAGAAGAAGAAGAATGGACCATTGTGACCTAACAATAGAAAATCCACATCAACCGATGCTCACACCACGATCCTACACGCAGAAAGCTTTGATCCGTTCATAAATCAAACGTCCCATCAGGATATCCGAGTAAACGAAGTTTTCCAAAAAAAAAAAAAAATCATCTTTGGAAAATAATTACGAACTTTATTAAGGCCAAACAGTTTCCTCTTACAAGGAAACCAAAAGAATAGAGGAAATAAGCGAGAAATCCGGAGTTATTTTACCATTGGGTACGTTCAAGGAGTGTCAGAGAAGATTGTACAAATCCTCGCTTAGCATTTATAAAAACCACACAAGGAATGGACAGAAAAATATCTCAGTGGATCTTTCATTAGGCTGGTCACAACAGACTTAAAGAGCACAAACATATCAAAACGCAAAAGTCTGCACACAGAGAACATTCGTCTAAACTGGGCCACAATAAATATTGAGGGTGGGCACAAAGTCCTTGCCCAAGTAAACAGAACCTGTAAGAACAAGTGGTTAGAGAAAAAAGAATATAAATTGAGAAAAACGGAAAACTCGATAATTAGAGACGGTGGACTCCCTCTGATCACATTGCTGCCAGCGATGCTCAAAGGAAACGGGAGAAACAGAGAAAGAAAAAGGTAGCAACAAGGTAATATGGGAGGAGAAGCTTGATCTCTTCAATCAAAAGCCAATCATATGCATGGGAAGGAAAATTAGGGCCCCATACCACTACAACAATTATGTGTAAGATTAGATTCGATTAGCTTCTATGTTGGCAATCAAGCCCATACCACTACGACAATCACGGGTGTATTGTGGCACAACTAAATTAGAATCCTCTCTGTTTAATTAGATTGGTCTGGAGAGAGACTACTAGGTAAAACTAGAAGGCGTCAATTTCTTCTCCCCAAAGAGGCGATGTCTCAGCTACTCAAGTTCTTCACACTGACACAGTACATGCAGTAAATACTGTTATCTCTTTCTCCTGGCATAGGTTATTTTGCTAGAACCCTGCTATGTTTGAGCCTCTTAAATCTACATTTGCCAGTAAATAAGCTAAGAGTCGTTCTCACGGCCGCACGGCCTTGTTAGATTAGTTCTATAGAATGCCGGGCGAATAGTTATTAATAAACACTTTCTCTGCGATTAGTTTCTCATGTTCTATAGTGGTGTACGCATGAATGCGCCCTGAATGCCACCAGTATTAGCCTAGTAATCTAGTCAACTCTATGCTGAAGAACGACGCGACGGCTGGTCATAGAATAGTCCCAACGGATTTTTCATATGCTGTCTCCAGACTTGTAACCGGACATGGGCAGATAAATGACAAGTGGTTTAGAATGGGGCTAGTGAGTGAGGTCGATGTCGCTGTGGCGAAGAGGAGACCGCTGAACACATAGTCTTAGACTGTGAGCTTTACGAAGATCTCCGCACAGACTTGTAGCAAGGAATCGGTTTTCATGTTAACCTTAACAATGACACTCTGCCCTTGCTTCTTGAAAATGAGACGGCATATAATGCCTTCAAGATGTTTGCGGTATCTGCTCTGTCGCGGCGTATGTCCTGGGGTCTTTCCCTTGGGTAGGCGGAGTAAATGTTTTGTGTGATAGTAATTTATTGCTTGTCTGTAGTCTGTGTGCCTTAGATTCGGGTAGCTGTAGAATTTTAGATAACCTCTCAGGAATATCGAGTACTGAGAGGTTCCTTAGATTAGTCTTGTGTGGATGTGTAGGTATGACTGTATTTATTGACTGTGTGAGGTTTGTATGTGTAGTAGGTTATATTGTAGTTAGTCTAGGATGCGTTAGTTGTTATGTGCACTTTTGAGTGCCCTTCCCTCGTTTATTTAGTGATTATGTATATATAGAAACAGTTCTGTTTATAGTAAAGTCGATTGCGATGGATGAATAGTTTGCGGGCTGGAATGAGCGCGAGCTCAGGTACGCCCTATAGTGTGTCTTGATAAAAAAAAAAAAATGCTGAAGAAGACATCGTAGTATGTGCGGAAAGATAGAAATGTCGGTTAGATAAAATGTCACTCATGCAGTCTCAACCCAAACACTTTCATGCAAGTATTTTGCATGAAAAAGGTTGCGTAAGTTTGAAAAAATCAAATTAAAGCAAAATATTTCTATTGTGTTCATGCTTCAATAAATAAATGTTTTCATTTTTATTTGTAAAAGGGTTTAAACTGATTAAAATAAATTTATAATTTGGTTTCAAGAAAGGTTTTTATTTATGTTTGACTAAATATTTAATTTGATTGAAAAACACCTTTTAGTGATGGCAACATGGTCTGATAAATCCGGGAATTTAAATTTACAATTTTGAATTCAGTGAAAGAGAAGTTCTGCTTGATCCTCTTGCAGTCATGCACGAAATAATGATGCCGAGTTCATGGCCATTTTTTTTATATCAAATTAACCTCCATGTTCATATTCAAAGCTAAAAAAGAAAAATAAATTCAACTAAAAAGTGTCTTGATAAGTTTATGAACGGATTTAAATAATCGAAATGAGCATAATATGCGTATTCCTGCGAAATTCAAGTGTATACCATCACTTCACTCATCCATATTTAAAAAAAATCTGAGGTGGAACACTCATATGCCTTTCTCTTACACCGCTTAATATAATTTAATCAACAGATTTGCTGCGCAGATTGCTCACGCAGTTGGTAATGATTATTACAATATTTGCATACCGCCTGATCCTTATTGCGAACACTTTCCTTTAGGTTCTTCTATTGCCTTACAATCTGAACCGTGTGATTTGTTTCAACTCCAGATTTTTTATTGTTTCTACCGTATTAATTATAATTACCACTAATAGCTAATTAAAGTTCTGATATCATTTCCAATAGCCTGGTTTTGTGTATAACTGCATCCAAATTAATCCAACTCATCATCAAGCTAAAAACTTTTTGGAAGCGCCTTTTTATCTTATGCCGATTCTTAATTTTAATAAAAACCATGTTATCAGCAAAATCCTTCCATTCACAGAACTCACATCTCCATTCATATCTTTCACCCATTCTATTTAAATCTGTAATAAAGGAATCAATAAATTCTACCTTTCCGTGAAAACACTGAATGAACTTAGTTTTTTCTTAATAAAAAATATTTTTGTTTACTATAAAATGTGCTTTTAGTTTCTCTTTAATGGTTTTATAATATTCTCGCATTTTCTGGCACGCCTAATGCATTCAACAACTACTCATCCAGACACTTATGTGTTCTGTTTCAGTTCTATTCACCAGACCTGCAGCCGAATAAAACCGTTCATATTAATTGATCCAATTACTCTATTCTTCTGGATAACGGATATTGAACTTTTCTGGTGGTAGTTGATAACTAGTTACTCCTGCCTGGCTAAAGTTCAAACTGATTACTGACTAAATTGCCTTGTTAATTATCTTTGATAATTGTTCCGTGATAATTCAACTGACATTGTTCATCCCACCGCTGCCACCTTGTAAAGAAAGGTAATAATTATGAACAAATAGCAGATTATTGAACATAATTCTCTGTATATTTTTCCACTCACTCTAACACCTTATGTTCTTTTAATAATATGGCTTATCATAAAGCAATATGATAATTCTATCCTACTCCCGCTTTTCTCTAAAGCACCATTTCAATCGAATGCATTGTTCACCTGTATGATATAAATATATAATTAATGGATAGCTAGAATTTCAGATTTGAAGAAAATTGGTTAACTGGATGAGCGACATCACTGAAAAGGATTTTTGGCTTTTACAATTTTCTCTAATATGGTTACAATGATTTTTTTATTTATTTTTAACTTAGAATGTAATTTGCAAAGAACGTATCGTATTTACTAGAAATATTTGTGCAAATAAATAGATTTTAGGAGATTGCTTGAATGTAGTGACGTTCAATTTCAAATGATAAATATGTTTATTGACGTTCTTTTCTCTGCTGTCTTACTTTCTTTTTTTTTCTTTTACTGCTTTATTTAAAAAAAAATTATAAGTATTGTAGAGTTAGGTTTGAAAAAGCGAAATTAAGTTTCTTAGTTATTACGTAACTACCAGCGAGAAAACAAAACTGTCTAATCCACAAAATATAAATAAACAGAAAGAACTGAATGACATAATATGATAAAAATTAAATATGAACTTTGAATATATAGTATAATATAGTATATAGTATTAATTGAACAATATAAATCATAATCTTATAAGTTAATAATATAATAGCAGAGGTTGTTTATATGTTCGTAACAATGAAGGTTTAACAATATCCAATATCGTTATTATATTAGTAAAGGTACCTTTTTCTACAAATTGTAAAAAAATGGTATTCAAAAAATATAAGCGAAATGTTTTCAACTTCATTATTATCACAAAGTTGACATTTTTCATCCGTATTGTTTTTATAACTACATTTTTTAAAATATAAATTAATTTGTTTGCCCGGGGTGACCCTAAACTGACCAATTAAATAGATTTTGTGGTGGTTGGTTCCGCAGAGCTGGAAAGCATCACAGATATTTTCCGTGGTAGCCTGCTTCATTTTGGGGTTGTCGACCGGTTTCGGGCATTCGCCCATATCTTCAGGATGCGTTTTTCAGACAGAGTGAAAACACAAATTTGCTCTGTGCAAGTCTGTGTTGTCACACTATCTGATAAACGCATCCTGTAGATGGGCGAGCGCCCGAAACCGGTGGATGACCACAAAATGAAGCAGGCTACCACGGAAACGGTCTCTGATAAACAGATTTTTATAAACGAAGCATTCGATAGTAGACAAACTGAGAGCAATTTTTTTACTAAATATATCTTAATACATGGTATGTATGCAGAATTTAACACTCGTCAGATATCTGAATCTATTAAACCTTGCTTATAATAATTTAGTAATGAATATCTGTGTTTTTTAATCAGATTAGGGTCCTGGCAATACCACAACCACTGAAAACCGGTCTCTATTATAATTTCTTTTTAACTGACTGACCCAAATAAATTTAATATTATTGTGCTCATATGATCAATAATAAGAATAATCTTTTATAACATATTTTTAGGATTCTGTTATTGCATATTAGTAACATTTTTATCCACCAGTTAATGGCCAGATATTTAATTTGCACTAAGCCAAATTCACATCTGACTATGTACCCTGGGGTCTGTTTTGGCCAAAAAAAAAAACAAAAAAAAACAACGATTTAAAATACTTCATTTGGACAATTTCCAAGTTTACTAAATATCCAAGTGCCCACATCTCGCTGCCGTACAAAAGAACTGATCTGATTAAACTATTAAATAATGTCATTCTGAAATTACAAGATGGGGATTTTGAACTATATATTATTTTCCCTAACAGAATTCATAGCCAGAGCTGACTTCGAGATCATATCTTGACATGCCAAGTGATAAACTCCGGAATTAGACATAATAATTCCTAAATATCGAATGGAGCTGACTATTTCTATTTTATTTTTTTTGTAATACAGGCATTCATTTTTTGTTCTTCCAGGACTTTTACTAAAAATGATTGTTTTTGTTTTTGAAGAATTCACCTCCAGAGAATTATGTTTACAGTATAGTTCTAAGGTGTTCAATTTTCTTTGAGCATCAACTCGGGTATTAGACAATATCACGAGATCGTAGGCATAAATTAGTGATGAGACACCAATATTGTGATCTATATTAACAGTGTCACACTTCTCTGCTGACTAACTTAATCACTTCAACTATTTTACTTGCTCTCTTGGATAGATACGATCCATGTATTGATGTTAAGGCAATGTTTATAGTAAATTTGCCAATTTTATTATTGTATCGCGCTGGACAATTAACGTGTAGGTCCCAGGTTTGATTCCAGCAGTGCTGCACTTGCATTGTCTCTTCCTAGGAGCTCTACAGCTCACTGTCACTGTTTTCTGTTATGAGAGAACACTGTCTGGACGCTGGTAGTGCATTGAAAATACTTTGAGCGCCAATTACCGAGCTTTTATGCTGACAAACCTTAAATTAAAAAACAAAACAAAAAAAAACAAGGGAAAGCTTTTCACATCAGATATTTTTGTTAAATATTCATTCCAGAATTAAAATAGAATGTAATTTCAACAGTTCAATCAGAAATTGTAAGCAATAGTATCAACAAATAGTGACAATATATTTTGCAGCCTAATGGAAAATCCAGGTAGATTATAAATAAACAAGCCTATCTACATGTTGTTTCCTACCATTGTGCAATGTGTACTCCATTATATATATTTATGTATATTTAATTCAGAACTTAATGTAAGGGGGAAGCAAATTTAAAATTTAAAAGAATAAATAAATAAACAAAATCTGTTATGATACACACACATGAACTTTCTATTATTATTTATTTTACATAGTTATATTTGGCAAAGTTTCTTCAAATATATAATTTTTTACTAAATAGTTTAGTAGTTTTCAATACTATTCAGGGAAGCATGAACCCCTATCCCAGCCCATAGAACGTCTTTAATATATCAATATTCTTGCAAAAATGTTTAAAAAAAAAAGTGATAGATCACAATATATGTATAATAAGCCAAGTTTAATCAAACTTGTTGATGTCTTTATTGATAAAATCGCAGTAAACTGTTCAGTAGTATCCTATTTCTAGTAACCGGGTTTTCTTCAAATTGAGAACGTTTTCAAAACAATTAATTCTAATTAATATTATATAGATGATTTATTTATGACCATTTATTATAATTGAAATAGCATTTTTTTTTTTTTAAACAGATTTTCAAAAACAGTGAAGCATCCCGAGAATACCAAAGGCACCCCACAGTCTGCTCAGAAAGGAAGCGGTTGCGTGCTTTAGACTGACAAAAGTACACAACTACATTCGGGTCCATTTGGACTGAATTGGAGTAAAAGATAGACCGGATTGTTGCTTATGCGGAACTGTAGGCTCCCTATGATAGGTTCGTTTTGGGTTAGGTTCGTCATTTTGTTCGTTTGGGAAGCCATACAATATGTTTTTTTTTTTAAGGAAAAATTACACTGAGTGAGTGGTCCCCCCGGGCTACCCCATACCCGCCAGCGAACAAACTCCCAACCAGACCCAAGCCTCTCTCAAAAGGCGGACAATCCAAAAACAAGGGTGCCATACAAATTGTGCGAGAGCTGCCTGATAGGTAGGCCAATATTTTTTTTTTTTGAGGGTTCCGTATTGCGACCATTGTTTGATCTATTGTACCCCCCTGGTGCCGAAGTGTTGTACTTCCTCAGCTAGCACATCTGCAGCACCCCCTCCAGGTTGAACTACCTAAGGAATCTCAAAATCCTGGAAGGTTCTAGGGTAGGTATTTCCTTCTCCTCTATCTGTTAACAGCCCAGACTACTAAATCTTCTATGAATGACGGCATCACAGTCTGTGAGGAGGTGTATCGGAGTTTCCTCCATCTCCCCACAGAATGTGCCATCACCTACTAGGCCAAGCTTCCTCCGGTGTCTCCTGAGTCTGCAATGCCTCGTAAGAAATCCTGTAAGAATACAGATCCTATTCTTACATAGACTGATGCAGGCTTTCAACCTTTCCTGGTTATAACCACCCAGTCAGACATTGGCCTGTCTCAGTCCCGGGATGGTGTCCCAGAGGCGAGCTCTTTTCGCCACCTCCTACTTCTTGACAGGCCAATATTTACAATTGCAATTCAATAATTTATTGGACTGCTCGGAGTGGAATGGGTGAACGCCAGTGACTCGGCATTTGTAAAAAAAAAAAAATCTGGTGTGAAACACTCACATGACTTTCTCTTGTGTAAAATAGCAAATTTTCTTCACACTTACAATTCTTTTTTAGTGTTTAAAAAACTGTCAGCATTTTTCTCACATGTGTGAGAAAATCACACAAAAATTGAAAAACCTATTCAGTAAAGTCGCACTTCTGCTTAACTGATTTTCATCAAACTTGTAATTTTGGCGACTTATATAATTCTAATTAATATTCTTTAGTTGACAGAATTGTATAGCTCATTGTTTAACTGTGTAATAGCCATATAGAGGGAACCATAATTCCACCACTTTCCCAGAGAATTATTTAAACAAAAGTTGTAGCTCTTTGTATGTGTAGTTGATATGTCAAATGTAAAGAAAATCTTTGGGAACTCTTTTTGGAGAAAAATCACAAAAGCTGAAAAAAAAATAACTATTTAGTAAAGTGATACTTCCGGTTGATGAATTTTGCCCTATATCTTCGTGTCTGATGCGGTCGTAGTACATCAACGGAATACCAAGTTTGTGCTTCATGTAACTTTTCGTTTTTGAGATATTTTTTTCACACACATCCATAAACACCATACAGACTATTTTCTATAAAAACACTTTTTGGAACTCAGGGGAACTCAAAATGTGTATTTCCGGTAGCTAGAGAAATTGAAAAAACTTTTTCAGAGACAATGATTGAGTAAAGAGTTTACAGTTTTTAATGGAATATTATGTGTACAATGGGTGACTTCTTCAAATCTTGTAAAATAACATCCTCTCCATTTACTTATCACGTACTCGTACAGAGCAATGTAGATATATCTACATTAAATAAATATATAAATATAAATAAGAAATCTTTTAATGAGTTACAAAAAATAAATAAATAAATAAATTGATAGATAAAAATCACAACTTTATTTGTATGGTATTTACGAACAAGGTACAAATCCACAATGTCCTTTATGGTTGTTGAACAATGATCTGTTTGGTAGCTGGGAACTTCCCAAACTGTACCGTGGAGTTTGCTGAGAGGATTTGTTGATAGAAAGTTTACCAAGTTTCCCCGGGCTGCATATCTCTTTATAAACAGTATCTGCTAGGTCTTTACGCTTTAATGATTCTCTTTAAAAGCCCTTATGATTAAATTGATTATAATGACGTCATCGTTACTTTTAATGATATGAACAAGTTAATAAGGAATAAGATCAGATTAAGTTAATAATTGAATATCGAAAGGGGATATTGAATTTTTTAAGAGATAATGAAACAATTAATTTTTTGTTCATTTAATTTACTTGTCTAATGTGCTATTATACATATTATGAGGTTAAATATGGACAAATAGATAAAGAAAAAATCCAACGCGATCGCTCAAACAAATTTCTGTTATTGCACAGAAAATCATTTCTAAAAGCATTTTTCTCAATCAAACATTAAATATGATCATAAAGTTTTCGTTGCCGACGCAGGCCGAACCGGATACGAAGTTCCATATTGGACTATAGTGTACAAAAATCCATCAATTCAAACCAGTCTTCCGAACCCTCCTGGATGACTTAAAAGACAATGATCTCCGTTATCTTGTATCTAATGAACAAAATGATTTTGTATCGTTTGGGAATATTATCACAAACTAACTTCTTCAGTCAATATTGTGTATGGTCAATTTTGTGTATGTGACCATCGTTACTTATAACACTATCACGTTGATTCTAGCAAAAATAATGAAATAATCTTTTATTCAATGGACGGAGAGGTATAAAACAGACAACATTAATAACATGCAATAAGCAGTAGCAATAGTGTTATGAAGAAATTTGGTGAAGATCGGTCAAGAAAAAAACATTCAATTATGCCAACGTTTTGACAGAGTTTCCTGTCTTTATCAAGGCTTTAATATGTAGGAAAGCCTTGATAAAGACTCTGTCGAAACGTTGGCATAATTGAATGTGTCTTTCTTGACCGATCCTCTCCAAATTTCTTCGTAACATATTTCATCAATGGTCAAGAAATTCCTTTAAAGTAAAGTAATGCCTATTTTTTCAGGCGGGCTTAACGTCCAACTACCAAATTAGGTGTAGCGGACGGGGGTAGATGCACCTACTTTACTATTAAATTTTTTTAAACAAATATAAAATTTAGCAGTTATACGCTGGACTCGAACTGGGGTCCTCCCACTTACAAGTCCGTGCTCATAATCACTACACCAACACCCGCCCGGAAATTCCTTTATATTAAGTAGCAATAGTAATAATCTATGAGAACAACGGCCATTAAAAATTCTCTTCTTTGGATTCTCTACAGCTGTATTATAATATATTTTAATAGAAATAGGGGAGCGTAAATACACTTCCCATTGAAACTGCTAAAATCAATTTACTTGGGAAAATGTGCCAAATAACGAATTATAGAGCTGCATAATGGCGAATACGTTAAAGACTGGTCTCAGGCCATTAATTTTTAAAAAAACCTCTAGCATGGGTCTTGAGTATGGCTCCTTTCTGTAGGAAATTTTGTCAGCAAGATGCCTAAAGAATATTCGCAATAATCACGGAGAAGGGAAAAGAGAATCATAGTGTACACAGAAAAAGTTTTTGACTAATATTTTCTTGCCTGGACCTGTTTTAGATTTTCAAAGATGGAATATCAAGATTGAATTTTGAAATATGAAAAGCTTACAGTTTACTATTCAATAACTGATAAAACAGCTTTTCATCTTCTTGGGTATTGCATTGCATTATAGTCGTAAGTGATTTCAAAAATTTTATAGCGAACCTAGGTTCGGAGATTCTTTTCGCTTCAGCCCTGGATTTCTAGATAATAATAATTTATGTAACAAAATTTACATGTTACACTGCTTTGGAGTTTAAAATAAAATAAAAGTAATATTTACTTCTTACATCCAATTAAGGAAACAGATAACAGAATATATATACAGATGTAGTTATTATACATAGTAAATTAAAATAAATGTATTTGCGTATAAATAGGAACATGAACAAAGTGAGTATGAACAAAGCAGTTATGTGTAGGGATTGAAAAGCTGGAAACCAAATAAAAGAAAAAGTAAAATTCAATATTGAATCAATTGGAAATTCATTCATTTAAACTAAAGGATTTCAGCTTTAGTAATTGTGCAATATAATAGAAAAGATTACTGATTAAAATTATATTATCAGGCTTCAGCAGATTAATCATTATTTCATATTTCATGATCATTTATTAATATTTGATAATTTCTAGTTAATACAGGTTGATATTGTTCAATTGGCCAAAGTGAATTTGATTGGCCTCTAGATCAAGTTTAATTTGATTTAAACATATATACATACATAAATATTCATATATGCAGCTTTTAAAACTCATTGTCGGTTATTTAAAAAATATATATATATATATATATATTTATCTTGGACAATCTTTATGGGCATGCCGTTTGAAGTTTACGATCGATAACGAAAATATTTGGCACGATGATATTTTAATGCTGGTATTTTCTTAAAAGCAATTAAATGGCCCAATACATATACCTATTTAGTAAAAATTTTACTCCCTAAAACAGGATAACCTACATGTCTACTGAACTCTATTCAGTACAAATTGTGCGTAAATAAAATAGTAGCTTTCGATGGCATTTTTAAAAAATAGTCTGTATCCATTTAATAAACCATGAATCAGTGACTTGAGGAGAAAGTAAAACTGAGTAAGTGGGGCCAAAAAAAAAATGAAGCAGTTGTGAGAAAGAGAAGGAACTGGTCCAGGTTATATATATACGAGAGTATACCATGAATTAGTGGAGTAAAGCTAGGTATAGAATGTTGGTTGTCCTCCCAATCGTAAATAGGTTTATCAGGTATTGTCGCCAAAGTGAGCAGCCTGTGGGATCAATAAGGTGATTGTTAGTGGCTGGCTTTGGTCCAGCAACAGAAGGGAAGCAGCACAATCAAGCAAACGCGCCACCCACGTCACTCAGCCTCTACAAACGCACGCATACACGTATATATACATGACAAAAAATATAACAAAAAATTCAAAAAAAGAAATCTGAACAGTATAATTATTCAGTGCAAGAAAAAAAAACACATTCCAAATTTTATGACTTTTATTTTATTAACTTAAATGGATAAAAATGAAGCCTATTAACAAAATTTGTTTTCCAAAGTTGCTTGAGATTTCTTGAATCGTAATATTATCTAAGTGGTGGAATGTATACTGAAATTTCACTTTATAGGAAAGCTTAAGGCTAGACGCTGACATGCAATTTTTAAGTTTTACAATAGTTGCACAATAGTTTGTTCGGCGAATGACAAAGTGCGCTGACATGTGCTACTAAACCGTCATGTACCATCAACTTAGCATACATGCAATTAAACGATTCAGTTTTAAGATGAACTTCTACAAACTAGCGTTGGTTTGTGCTCTTGAATTAAAATGGAGAAAGGACTTTCGGAGAGAGAAAAAATACTGGATACATACAATCACGTCACAACGATTGTTAAAAGGACAGTTTCATAAGTATATCAAGACATTCGGGAGCATGGTTTCAGGAGTTGGATAGAGGGAGTTCGGTGGCCTTGGGTGGTTTGGCCACCGTTTTCCAGTCTGAGGTGGTGGGCATCATTGAATGCTGCCACCTTGTGGGGGAGTGGCTAGGAGAGTTTAAGGAAGTGCGGATTTTCTCCGATAGTCAAGCCGCACTAAGGGCTTTGAGTAAGCCTTGGTGGAGTTCGAAATTAGTGGGAGAATGTAGGAGAAGGCTTAACGCTTTGGCTCGGAGGGGTAAGGTGCATCTCTATTGGATACCCGGACATGCGGGAATAGAGGGCAATGAGAGGGCGGATCGGCTGGCCAGGGAGGGATCATCATTACCATTTTGTGGTCCTGAACCAGCCCTGGCCGTTACAAAGACGTTTCGCGACAAACAGATTAGACTTTGGGAGACGAGAGCTTTGGAGAAACGCTGGGGGGATACGCAGGGGTGCCTCCAAGCTAAAAGATTCATAAAGGCAAGCAAGCAGGGAAGTTCGGAGTATCTCCTGTCTCTTAGTAGGACGGGTTTGAGGACCTTGGTAGGGATAGTGACTGGACACACTTGGGTGTCCAGTCACTTGTTCAACATAGGGAGGACGCCGAGTCCCATTTGTCAGAACTGTGATGACGGAGTTAGGGAAACGGTGTATCACTACTTATGTCAGTGTCCCCGTTTCGCTGGAACTAGGTTTCGTATATTTGGGAGGACACCACTCTCGCAGGACTGCCTGGGCGAGTTGGAGTTTAGGTTATCTTGTAGGTTTAGTTTATCTTGGGATATTGCAGATTAACAGGCAAGTTACCGGGGGAGATTAATTAAGGTGTCACGGGGGGTATCGGGGGGATAAGAGCCACATAGGCTTAGGTCCCGCGCCTTTGGGCACCCGTTTGATAATAATAATATCAAGACATACGTTCTTACCCGGAAAAGTTGTGTAACAAAGAGATGGTGTAAAATACGAAGGTGCATTTCATACAAATATGAATGTCCCCTCAGTAATATGAATGCCAAAATTATTCGTGGTACTGATGGTGGGCCAACACAGCAAGAGATTACTTTGCAAAATTTTTCACATCACCACAAGGGTCAATTTCCTGGCAATACGAAACAATATAAATTCGAGTTTCATAGACTCTAGCGTACCCTACTATCAAACTGGCATTTTTTACACTTTTATTTTAGCTGTGGGCACTAAACGTACTAAGCTTGCAACTGTTGATCACAAGTGAGCGTAGAGACACGTTAAAACCTGTATGATACAAAACAATTGCACGTAATTGCGCAATCGTTTAGTTTGTGTCAAAACACAAACTGTTTAATTGCTTAAATTGACAGCAGTTGCACATCAGTTTCATGTGCGCGCATTATCATACAACTGTGTAGTACTCATTTTCGCGACTAAACTGTTGCACAACCAAAAGTTGCATTTCAGCGTCTAGCCTAACTGTTGCAGTTTCGTTAAACTTTTCAAAAATCAATTTCCTGTGAAAATGTATCAAATAAAAGATGCGAAAATGCACTTAAATAATATACGAAGACTAATGAAGATCGTTAGAGCCGTATTTAAGAAATTCACGAAATACTGAAACAAACAAAAAAACTGTCAGTAAAGACGCACTTCCGGTTAGGATGCGGTGTTACCAAAATGGAATATTAAATTAAAACTTCCTGCAATTTTTTGTTTTATAATATTTTGTTCACAGATAAACACACAAAGATACTTACACAGATACTTACACAAAATTGGCTAAAAAAACATTTTTTCATCTTCTTTTTTCGGACCTTAAAAAAATGTATTTTTTCTGAGTGTTACTCAATTCCGAAAAATTGATACGATCGTAAAATTTACGCTAATAGTCCTCCCAGAAAATAAAAATTGAGTTAAGTATCATTACTTAACTCAGTACCTAGGGGTGACTTTTGATAGTAAACTCCTATGGAAGAAACACATTGAATCAACTGTTAATAAGGCCACTGGCGCCCTCATGATATGTAGGAGGATGGCGGGCAAATCCTGGGGATGCGCTCCGAGAATCCTACGGTGGATGTACACCATGATGGTGAGACCAGTTATCACCTATGGGGCAGTGGCATGGTTTAGGAAGACCAAAGTAGTATCGGTCAGGAGAACTCTTGACAAGGTACAGCGGCTCGCATGCTTATGCATGACGGGGGCTATGAGGACTTGCCCCACCGCCGGGATGGAGGTTATTCTCAATCTGTCACCTTTGCACCTAGTGGTGGAAAGGGCGGCGGAGGGGGCTCTTCTTAGGATCTCTAGGGGTGGTGCAGGAGGGGGAAAGGGCTGGGGGTTAGAGAGTTGGTATTCTCACCTTTGGGCTCCCCCATCTGGCACCTTCCTAGGGACGGTATGAGTAAGAGGTACAGCTTCACTAAAAATTTTTCGTCGAAGCTAGGGTCCAAGAGTGAGTGGAGCGAGGGATCCGCTCTGTTGGGCATCAAGGAACATGCCATTAAATGGTATACTGATGGGTCGAAGACTTTCGAGGGGACCGGGGCGGGGGTGGTTGGTCCAAGGATCAAGCACTCGGAAGCCATGGGTAAATTACCCAGCATCTTCCAGGCGGAGATATACGCTATCGGAAGATGTGTTCAATTTAACCTCCATAGGGGATACAGGAATCAGGAGATTGTAATCATTTCTGATAGTCAAACAGCCATTGGAGCTCTGGGTGCACCAGTTATTAACTCTAAAATGGTTTGGGAATGCCTAGATAAACTTAACGATCTGGGCAGCAGGAATAAAGTTGCACTCTGGTGGGTGCCGGGGCATGTTGGCATTGAAGGGAATGAGATGGCCGACGCCCTGGCCAAGATAGGCGCTATGACCCTACTTCTGGGGCCGGAATCTTTTTGTGGAATTAGCGACCAGTTTCTGTCAGAGGAACTTAGGAAGGAGGATGAGACGAAGAGATCTCAACTCTGGTACTCCCTCCCCGGGTTGCGGCAGGCCAAGATCTGCTTGGGAAATTATAACCAACGGAGGTCGGAGGCCTGCATTGGATTGAGTAAGAACAAGCTCCGCGTACTTACGGGTTTCCTCACGGGGCATTGCCGACTTAGAGGACACCTGGTGAAGCTGGGCTTGGAAAGTGACAGTTCATGCAGATTCTGTGGGGAGTTGGAGGAAACTCCAATACATCTCCTAACAGACTGTGAGGCTGCCACTCAAAGAAGGTTTAGGAACGTGGGCAGCTACCAGGTGGAGGAGGGGGACATACCCTCTCTAGGGCCCCTCAGGGTATTAGGATTCCTCAGGGATCTTAACCTGATGGAGGTATTGTAGAACGGATGTTCAACTGGGCATCCTTTCGGGTGCTATGGGCAGGCCTGTGGCCGGGGGGCATAGCACAATAGACCTGATCAAGGTCGCAGTGCGTTGCCCCCCCCCCGATTAAAAAAAAAAATCATTACTAAAATAATGTGTAATAAATATATGACAAGCTGTCCGCATCAAATACTGTAAAATTCTATATTATTTAGAGTAATTCCATTCCTGAAACTTATAATAATATAAATATTATTCGCCAATTATAAAAAAAATTAAGAAAAAAATGTATATTATACTATGGTATCCGTAATGGCTTTAATAATCATACAAAAAAAAAAAATTAATTGGTATAAAATCTGATTATATTATGAGAACTCATAGTGAATACAGTTTTAATGTAATCACTATAATCGAGATAGGGATGAACCATTTGTGGGAGCTAATTAGTCCTAGATATGAGGCTGGTATATTGTTAATAGTGTGCATCTTAAGACCCGAGTTGTTATTCCAAACTAATATTCAGAATTAGGGATATAGAATGGAGGGTTTTCCAGAAGGAGAAGGTTCTGGAGTCTGTGGAGGACTCTAGGCATCATGTTATGCAACATTTAGCAACACTAAGTACCACCTGGTGTACCAACTCCATCTCCATGTTCGGTATCCAACCATTAACCAGGGCTCTATATTTCTCTTCCTCCTGCAGTTTATCACATTTTTTTCCAAAACAAAACAAAAATCGAATCTGAAATATTTTTGCAATTCTTACACACATCATGTAGAGGTAAATAAATGAAAAATTCAATCAGTAAATATGTTTTAAATAATGAAAATATTTGCAATATTTCTTGCTGCCCATAATTCAAGGTTGTTAGCGGAAGTAAACAATAAATTGAAACTGCATTTTATATGATGTACAAAACAATACCACTAGGTGCTCTGCAGGAGTGGGGACAGAATAGGCTTCCTCTTGTCCAGGATGTCGTAAGGAGCGACTAACGGACTGAAACATATACACATACACACACACACACACACATACACACTTGTATGAATCCGTAAATCCCAGTGTGAGGCTGGCCAGTGAACCGGGAGGTTTGTATGCAAGGATATCAGCCCATTGAATCGTCCCCACTGAAAACCACGCTGAACTCAGTGCATAAGCATGTACGTGCTTACCTTCGGTAAGGGTGCTCTACCATAGGTGAAGTTTAGTTCGGCCCGATTTATGAGAACAAAATGGGACCGGAAACAATTAATTATAAAAAAAAAAATACTCTAAAAAATCCCATTTCCTAAAGATCTAACGTATTTTGCATTCTTCCTTACTATTGACCTGTATCCTCTAAACCTTTCCATCTTCCATCCCCCACCGACCCTTGAGTTTGGAATAACTGGTATAGACACTGGTATGAATAAGGAAATGACATCGACTGCAATGGCTGCCTGTTCAACTATAGTTGCAGCCACGGTGCTACATTATGAACCATTTAAAGCCAAGGAAGAAAGCAAAGGGAGGTAACATTGGAACAAAAAAGGAGAATGGACAGTTATTGAACTTCGAGAAAGACAATTGGGCCTGCTACATTACTATAAAAAAGGAGGGAATCCTTAGTATTAATTGATCTTTTAAATTGAGTGCGCTTTTAAAGAACATGTGATAGATGCCAAACATAAAAATATATTAAATTAAGAAATATCAAGATAGTGACAATTCCCTTGCAAAAGGACAAGACCAGGTATACAAGTCCAGTTACTCGTACGGTTCCAGAACAATTATGGCATTGTACTACCCCTTCTTCTCACAGGGGAGGAATTGAAGAAACAAAGAGAAGAGATATTTTAAGACAGTCTTGTGCTGCAAATCAAGGTGGAAACATATACCAGTATTACGTTATAAGCAATTATTATAAGCTATTGTGATATTCAAAGTAACTTAATTTCTCTTAGAGAATATATTGTTTTAAACTACCAGTGTGTTCTTAATTATTCTTGCATTCTATCTCAAGCAAACATACAAGCCCTTTTCGCTAAAACGCTCACGCCACAAGCTACCTATACACACAGCCACACCATTACATTATAAACACTATTGTTATGGCAAGAACACTAAACTAGGAGAGGGTTCAATTTGTATTAAAGTTTCCATTGTTAATCAGGCAACAGCAATGCTAGCCTAAAAGAAGACTAGAGACTCTAAAATCGAGGCAGTCCGCATAAAAATTTGAATTCTTTGCAGAAGATTTTCTGAATACCAACTTCGAAGATATCAAGGAGAGGCATCTGAAGTTTGAATGGACAATCGACGGATCAAGAGAAAACAAGGAGAATGTCTAGTTGATACTGGTCCTTATATTCAATAGGCCAATCCCTTCACAGAAACTGAGGCTGCTTTTTACAATCTTAAAGTCCGTCCGTATGTCCCATTACTCATGCGTTGCTACAAGTGCCATCGATCTGGACAGCGATACAAACCAACCAAAGAATTATTATTATTATAAAATACTTTTATTTGACAAAGAGAAAAGACAAAAATACAAAGAGCAGTATTTACATACTGCAAAAACTACATGAAATTACACAGTATTTACTAGGCATAGCAATGATAATTTTCTCACAAAAAGAAACAAAGACAAAGAAAAACCTTCTATAAGAATAATATATCAATGAAATACAAAGGTGATCAACTATAAATGAAGCATAATAAAACAAACTTACGCAACAACAAACAAACTTAATATGGGCTTCCATATAATGCAAAAAACAAATAGATATATATATAAAGGAAAAAAAAGAAAACCACTTCAATAATCTTATTATGATATACTACAACAAAAAATGGGCTTTTATATAAAGAAAAACTAGATAAAACTAGGTACGTACCCACTAGAAACTTATTACAATACAAGGCAAAGAGAAAAAGAAGTGAGCAAATAATAATGTGACCTTAATGCATGGCGAGTGAACCTGAGGATCGGAAGGCAATCGGTGGAGGACAACGCGCCAACAATCTCACCGGCACTGAGCGTAGCAGTACCCAACAAACGAGTTCTAAAATCACAGAGATTAGGGCATACCGCTAAGAAATGGAGCATATCGTCTGTAAGCCCCAAATTACACAGAGCACACAACTCACTAGCCTCATCAGTCAGAAACCACGGTACACAATTCAAGTGTAATAATTCCCCCCTTAACCGAAGAATTATATGTTTAAGAAAACGCTAGGCAAGAAGAGGATTGTACGCCACCTATAAAATGCATAAACTGTGGAGGCGACCATAACGCCACATCAAACGGGTGCCTAGTATTGCTGAAAGAAAAATAAATTCCAAAGATCAAAACTCTTCAACAATTATCGTATCCGAAGGCTAGGTCAATTGTTGAGTGCAAGTTTATACAGCACCATCATTGGCATTCTCACAGAAAACGAAGTTATTGGCATTCCAATTATTGGTGGGTCCATTTCCGGGCAGAAAACATGAATAAGGTGGGAGGGGATTCCACCATCTTTATTTATTGTTCGAACTGAAGCATCGCCAGCCTGTGAGATGGCGATAACCATCCTTAAGATCAGTGGGGATACTAATCAAATGGCGGATATAATCCTGCCATTATCTATGTTAGGGTCTAGGGTTAGGTTTGAGTTTCGATAATTAAACTGAGGAAGAGGGGCAGTCAAACTATAATATCGCTTATTGTCACTTTGTTCCGTGCCACTTGCAGGGTAAGTTAAGATGCAAAAAGGAAAGGCGCCCACCAAGCTCGAATGGTCTGTAATCTCGTAAAGCGCTAACGACCCGAGTCGTAGATGCGCAGAAAAAAAAAAAAAAAAAAATATATTGCTATGTCAGAAAATCCATGCTAGTTGGATACGAACTATTTTTCTGCCAAAATAACTGTCCGTATACAAACAGACAAGATACCAAAAAGCAAACTTTATTGCAGCTCATGATGCCTATCGCAAACAGTAAAGATCCTCTTATATTGGTGGATTTGATGAAAAAAATTTTATAAAGAAAAAAAGCTCACTGAAAAATAATGTAATTATCGCAAGGGTTAAACTTTAAAAAATTAGTTTAGTGAAAATAAACTGTTTGCTGTATATTAAACGGAACAAATCTTATGATATTCCCTTTGAATAGACGAGAACATGAAAAGTTTTACTAGGGCAATATTAGACTTAAAATTACACACGAGGGAGAGTTTAGCTCATTTCCTAAACTAACTTGAGCTATTACTTACAACTCTCTAGATATCCAAGCAACAACTCAAAGTGAAGATGGCTCTTATATTAACATAATTTCCTTAAGCTTCAATGTAATTAGGAATTTTTTTTTTTACTTTTACGAAGCTAATTTAATATATTTTATTAATATATATATATATATATTTACTTTCCCTAAATCCTTAATAAGAGGAAGTTGTAATGTTTTGGTCTGAATTTGTTGGTGCAGTCCACGTCAAAATGTGGACCGTAACAATGGCGACAAGGTCTGTTCTTTATTACATTAAAAACTCTACGAGTGGTAGTTGGTTTTATTGGTGGCTTCTGACTTTTATTTCGATGCGGGCATTCTCTGTGGAAATGCATTTGTCCACAGAAACGACAAGGAGATGGGGGTGTGCGAGGACTAGAAGTTTTCGAAGTGATAGCGAAAACTGTGGGGTTTGTTTCAGAAGCCTGTACTTCTTTTAAGGCATTGGCATAAGAAAGTGCTTCGTCTAATTTTGGAGGTAGCTTAGTTCGTACCTCATTACGAAACGGTTGAGAAAGTGACTTCAGGAACGCATCAGTGGCCAGTTTGTCTAAAATAGTTTGTAAGGCCTCGAGTGGGTTAGCTTGTGCTTTTAAATGAATGGCGGATTGGATGTGCCTAATTCTATCCGCGAAGGTTTCAGGAGACTCTGTGGGTAGGGATTGAATATTAGTCACCTGTTGTAAGAGGACTAGGGGTGTTTTCTCCTTACGAAATCGGGCTAGAAGTCGCTCTGAAATTAGAGGATACCTTATAATTGTACCCTGGCGTTGTAATTCGGCTTTCTGGATGTCGTAAAATATCTTTGCAGACCCTGAGAGCCTAAGTGCTAATATTTCTAATTTCGCTGCGTCGTCCCAGCCAGAAAGGCTAGCACAATAGCTAATTTGGTCTAGGAAATCGGACACTTTGGCTGAACTTTCGCCATCGAAAGTGGGTAAACTGTTTATCAATTGCAAATTTCTTAAGGGGCTACCAGGTTGATTGTCAGGGTTGGCTGGATTTGCTAATTGCTGGCTGAGTAAGTAAATATTCTACAGCAGAGTCGATTTCATGTTTTGTCCGTTAATTTTATTAGAGCTTCGTAAGTATGTAAGTTTAAGAGAGAATGAAGTATTAAGAAATAATCAGGAGAGTACCACTGGTTTTAAAATAAATATATTATTTTCTAAACAAATTTAAGCACATTACAATATCACAATTATAAATCAGAAGTATATCTAGAATAAAGACAAATATCTATCATTGGCACTGAGCGATTCCTGAATTGTTCTGTTCTGGCTTTGGAAGCAGAATACAGACTTCCTTGCCGAAGTGAGACTGTCTTAAGGAATGCTCTCTAACAAAGCAGTTGGCGAAGTCGCATTTTAGAAATTTTGTGCTTTTGTTTCCCTACTAGCAATGACCCCAATTTACAGTACCTGACCCTAAAATACACACTTTTTGAAGGTAAATTTACTATTTAATATATTTTATAAAACTATTTATTTTCATTGCTTTCTTCCACTACAAAGTATTGTAATGTTGCCAAATTTTCAATATCGAGTTTTCGCCGGAAATATCCGTTTTGAAGTTATTGGCATTCCAGTTATTGGTGGGTCCATTTCCGGGCAGAAAACATGAATAAGGTGGGAGGGGATTCCACCATCTTTATTTATTGTTCCAACTGAAGCATCGCCAGCCTGTGAGATGGCGATAACCATCCCTAAGATCAGTGGAGATACTAATCAAATGGTGGATATAATCCTGTCATTATCAATGTTAGGGTCTAAGGGTTTCGAGGAACTGAAGAGGCGAAGGAGTTTCTAATTAAACTAAGGAAGAGGGGCAGTCAAACTATACTATCGCTTAATGTCGCTTTGTTCCGTGCCACTTGCAGGGTAAGTTAAGATGCACCCTTGAATCCAAAAAAGTGGTTTTTAGAAAAAGGTCTGTGTGTATGTGTATCTATTTGAACAGCTCAAAAACGAAAAATCTTAGGAAGTTCAAACTTGATATCCGCTTTGCATATGATCCGATAGTAGGTTATCTGTCAAAATTCCTCAACCGAATCTACCACTTTACTTAATGTTTATTTCACTTTCATACAATTTTCTCAAAAATGCAAAAAACTAAATACGTATATCAACTACACATACAAAAATCTACAACTTTTATTTAAAATATTTCTCTGGAAAAATTCATTTAAAGACAGTTTTGTGGGAGGGGTGGGGCTAGGTTTTCCTCTGAAGTGCTATTTCAATTTACTATACAATTCTGTAATCTAAATAATATTAATTAGAATTAAATGTGTTGTTGAAATTCTGAGTTTGAAAAAAAATGGATGATCGGAAGTGGGTTTTTACTGAAATGTATTTTTCAGTTATCTGTTTTCTTTTTTTTTTTTTTTTTTTTTTTTAAACAGCTCCAATCATTTTCTTTAAACTAGGAATGTGAACTTCACATATAAAGAGCTACAACTTTTATTTGAAATATTTCTTCTAGTAAAGTCATGTAAGTAGCCTTTTTTGGGAGGGGAGGGATTATATTTTTCTCTTAAGCGCTATCATACTTAGTTAATTATACAATTCTACCATCAAAACAAAACTAATTAAAAATAAATAGATGGCCAAAATTTCGCGTTTCAAGAGAAATTAGTATTTAAACAGGAAGTGTACTTTTACTGTTCAGTTTTTTCAGTTTTCGACGAATTTCATAAAATTTGATATATTAATTATAAAATTTGGCAATTACAATTTTGAAAATTGGAGTAAAAGAAAGTTGTGTGTGTGTGTGTGTGTGTGTGTGTGTGTGTGTGTGTGTGTATCACACCAGATTTTTTTTTTTTTATTACGCATTTATTTTTGTAATAACATCTTTTTCCTACAGTCTTATTGTGAGAGATTTAGGAATATACTGGTTTATCTTTCATAGGTTGATTGCAACAGCATAGTATTATATTGACAAAAATTGCAAAGAACAATTGGAAATCTGCAGTTATACGTTATTATTCCCGCATAATATAATATTATAACAAACGTCAGATATGAAAGCGATCATCTATATTATCTTGGATTATCTCTCTGATAATATCTGTAATATTATCTATGATTTAATGGTCATAAAAAAATGGTTGGTGGCGAAAATATAAGGGATATAAACAAATTGGGCACTGTACTCATAATTTTTTTGCGTTACTAGTTAGGAAAGAAGAGTGAATAGAGAATAGAGTAACCGAGCAAAGAATGATGATCTTTGTAGCATGATGAATGTAGAATGGTGTAGCGTTGACTGATGTGAGTCGCTTCAAGTTGCGATATGGCTAATTAATACTGTTGCGTGTTTTAATAGTATGGCATGATCGGCTTAGACTCGGCTTCTGACCTAGACAAGTCTTACTGGTAGCGAGTGAGCAGAGACAATAATATATGCTATTGAATATTCGTCTGACTGTATCCTCCTTGTTAACTTGTTTATACTTGTTAAAGTGTTCTGAAACTTTCTAAAGCCCCCAGATTTTCAGCTTTTTATACCAGTTTCTGCTACCTGCTTGTGACAGCTTCTAGGTAGAATGTTAGCTATTTAAATAGAAAGTTCATTTGCCTAAAAACAGTAGTGAGTGTAACAGAAAGGTTAATGCGCAGTTATGACGTGCTTGTAGGTACAACATTACGCACAGCTCTGCTGGTACTGGAATTATTGAGCCCAGAATATGTGTAGTACATTTTCTAATCAAACTGGCTTGATTCCATTACAATATGAATGCTGCGGTTCTCTTTCCTTTTTATAAGAAGGTAAAAAGTGCCTCTCTTACTTAAGAATTTATTCTTTACACCTTGAAGCTTTCAAAAAATACCATGTTCAGAGTCTTTCTTATATCATTTCCACTTGTAGTATAGCGTCATTATATCCAGGATCGTTTGATTTTATTGAAAAAAAAGAACAAAAGAAACTAAAAATAACTTCTAAAGTTTAAGGAAACTTGGTTAAACGTGGTTTCTGTCGGCAATTCACTCAACATTTTGCATTCCTGTGAAGATAAAGCATTCCTCTATACTGGGAAAACCACACTTATGGCTTACAATAAATCTCGTCTGTTTATAAAATTACTAATCAATAAACAAATACTATACTCCAACCTGTCTTTCCCACTAACATGATAAATTGATTGAATTCAAGTTTTATTGTTTTATGTTTGTGGTATTTCGATAACGATAATGATCAAATTTATAATTATTATTATTATTATTTTTATTTTACCTAAATAAATTACATAACAAGTAACATAAGGTACGTCAAAACTACATAATAAACAATAAGTTTGCTAGTTCAAATAGCCATTGCTCTGATGTTTGCACTTTGTTCTCACTAAAAATAAACAATATCCAACACTGTATTTAGTCTATCCTGAACTGTCCCAGCGCCCACTTCTCTTCCAGAAACTCATTTATTTTATAAAAACTGTGTTTCTTAAAGTTTTCTTAAATGGTTCAATCTTCAGACCCATTATTTCGCTCGGCAGTTTGTTAAATAATCTTACACTCATCGCACTTGGAGCTAACTCCGACTTCGCCAATCTTCTCACTGGTAAGTGTAAATTATTTTTATTTCTGATATTGTAAGAGTGTTTATCTCCTCTACTGACACTTAAAAATATACAATGAGTTCAGTGCCATTATTTTGTGAGTCTGGAACAATTTTCTACAACTATCTCTTGGTTGCTTTCTATAAATAATTCTAATTGCCTTCTTTTGCAGTCTGAATGTGGTTACAGCGTCAGGCGCTCCTCCCCATAGTACAATCCCATAGGACAGTTTGGAATGGAATAAACCAAAGTACGCAGTTCTTAACGTCTCAGCCCGTAATTCGTCTTTTAGACTTCGCAACAGGTAGATAACTTTTGATAGTTTACTATTTAATTCACTAATATGATTTTTCCATGATATACATGAGTCAAGTATGATTCCAAGGAAATTAGTACTTGTACTTTTTTCTTGACGTTTAATCGTAAATTCTTTAGTGAATGTTTTTTCTGCATTAAGGATTAATTCATTTTCCGCGATCTATGTTCTGAGTTGTGTAAGGTTATCCTGTGCATTATTCAAGGCTAGCTTTGTTTCATTGCTTCTTGTCACTAAAGTAGTGTCGTCAGCATAAAGAATTACTTTACAAGGCACTTGTCCGCCTACTTCGTTAATAAAAATTAAAAAAAGCAGCGGCCCCAGCACAGATCCTTGAGGAACGCCCCTATTGATTTGTTTTATCGCAGAATTATTACCATTGTGACAAACGTACTGTCTTCTTCCTCTTAGATATTTATTGAAAAACCTGTTACTTTTCCCTTGTATCCCGTATCTTTCTAATTTTTCTAATAAAATAACGTGGGAGACCATGTCAAATGCTTTACTCAGGACACAGAAGGTAGCAACACATTTTTCTTTTTTTCCAAACGCATATATAATCTCTTCAACAATAGTGCTCACAGCATCTACTGTGTTGTACCCCTCTCTATAACCGTACTGCTCTTCGCTGATTAATCCTTTTTGTTCCTGGTACTGTGACAGCTGCTTTGCCACTACAGTTTCTAAAATTTTGGATAAAATTGGTACCATGCCAATTGGTCGGTCATTACTCGCATCATTTGGGTCACCCTTCTTCAAGATCGGTCTCACCTTTACAATTTTCAACACTTCTGGAAATCTACCTTCTCTTATGGCTGTGTTAATTAGTACTGTTACTGGTGTTATAATATAATGGACTATTTTTTTAATAATATAATTGGATAAACCAAAGTGATCAGTGCTTTTTTTTCCTTTCAATCTTTTAACAATATTTAAAATAACTTCTTGCGATACTTCTTTCATTTGAAAGGAGTTTGTACTAGCAAAACTAGGCATCTAGTCCTAGAGGATACACCCTTTAAGGAATTTACCAGATTGCCAGGTAATTCAACAAAGTATGTATTTAATTTTTCTGTATTTATGGCGGTTACCGGCGGGTCACTTTTCCAATTTCCTTTAATAATTTTCCAAGCTGCCTTATTTTTATTTTCCGCTTGAGATAAATAGGCTGAGTTTGAACAGTTTTTTGCCTTCTTTATATTCTCTTTATACTTTGTTTTTAACTTTTTGTACAGATCAATCATCTTTTTTGTATTTTCTCTCTTCATTTTGTCATATAAGACTTCAAGAAAATTTTTTTGCTGTCTCAATTCTTCTGTATACCAATTTTTTGGTTTTTTGTATCTATTTTCTTGCACTCTAACTGGGGAAAAGCTACACTCATAACAATATTTTAAACTATTTATAAATATTTCAAAATCTTGATTAAAATCATTTGTACATAACAACTCATCCCAATTCATAAACTTTAACATATAACAGAACAATTCAATCTGGTGGCTATACATTGGTCTTATCCAGGTATAGTTTGGTTTCTTTCTATGCTTTATTTCGTCTGACTCTTGGAATGTTACAATGTATTGACCCAAATGATCACTAATATGATTATTTACAATATCTACACAAAAACTATCTAACTTGTCATTAGTAATTATATTATCTATACAGGAGTTCAGTCTTGTGGGTGTTCTTATTTCTATATTAAAACCATACGAATTACATAAATTTATAAAATCTACTGAGTTCTTATTTTATTTATTTATTTAAGGCGTCTCAACATCTGTGGTCGTTTGCGCCCGGAGCCTTCTCAGTGCACTGCCGGCCTCCGGACAGTGTTCTCCCGTTACAGACAACACTGTCCATCACCGGACAGTGGGCTGTAGGGGCTCCTAGGAAGAGAAAATCTAAGGGTAGCACGGCTGGATTCGAACCCGTGATCTCCGCGTTACTAGTCCAGCGCGCTACCACTGAGCTAATCCCTTCCCTCTACTGAGTTCTTACTGTTTGATAAAAAATGTATGTTAAAATCTCCACATATCACAGTCTTTTTTCTCTTTTTATTCACTAACTTGAAAACACTGTCCAGTTTATTGTAGAATATGCTAAAATCCCCAGCTGGTGATCTGTACACTGCTATTATTACTATGTTATCCATTTCTATTGCAGCTAATTCACAATCAATTTCCGACGACAGAGACTTTATTTTCATTAGCTCAGCAAACTGTTTACCTTCTTTTATCAGAATTGCGACACCTCCATGTTTAGCTTTACTCCTGTAGTAGGCCGATGCCAACAAATAACCCTCACATATGGATGTATTTGTTTGCTCTTCTAACATCCAGTGTTCACTCAGGCAAAGGACATCATCGCCTCTATTGCTACTATTTCTATAAGTGAACTTTTATTTCGGAATCCTTGTACATTCTGGCGCCAAATTGTTACCTTATTTACTTCTGCAGATCTGCAACACGACGAGGGAATAAAAAACGACGCAACGTCACGTTACAGGGCCAGGCAGCACTCTCCATCAATTTATCCTTTAGGTGGTAGTCTACCCCTAATCTAAAACTGCAGTTTGTTCCTTTAGAGTCAAGTTTTGTGACTGTCACCTTCGTATGAGGGAAATTCTTTACCAGAAATCGTTCCACATCCTCAATAGTTGTTCCTTCTTTAATCTTGCCCAGATGCAGCCACGCTTTTTTAACTCCTGCCAGTTCAGATACGTGTTCAGAAGTTCCTACAATAACTTTATTCTTCTGGTTGGCCATTCTTCTCTTCTTCCTTCTTCTAACTTCGCTCCAATCTTCCTCATCATTGGATGCATCGTTATTTACTATATTATCTGTTAACACCTGAGCATAATTCTTTTTTCCTTGATTTGTTTGCTGTGTCCTACTGTTTTCTTTGAATCCTTTTTCTATTATTTCTTCTTGTAAGGTTAATTCAGGCATGCTTACATCACTATTGTTTTCAGCTTTTTTATTATTTTCTTCTTTATTTGAAAACCTTCCTCTCATGTAGGTTATGTTCTCTTCTTTATGGACCCCGTTTTCTTCACCCACATTTATTTCTTTTTCCTGTTTATTATCAATTTTGCACTCTTCAATTTCTTTTTTTAATATTAATTGATTCTCAGTGATCTGTAATATTTCGGATGTGATAGTTGACAACAATGATGTACAATCATCTCGTTCAACTGCATTGACGCTCGCTTTTACATATTTTTTCAATTCTTTCACTTCTTCAGTTAGACGTGAAATCGTAATGAATATAGCTTTTATAACATTATCAGAGAAGGTACTAAACTCTACTTTGTCACATGAGCCGCATTACCATCGCAGTTGTTTACACTCTCGTAAAGCTTTCTTTTCATTCTCTTGTATTTGCAGGCATTCCCAATGCCTAATTATGCCACATTTTCCACCACACATCACTAATTTATCACTTTTATGTAACTCTTGTTTACAATAATCACAAGCATGTTTGCATTGATCCGCCATCTTCACATATATTATATGTTATTAATTCAGTTACACTAGTAGTCTTAACCTGTATTTTCAGATTAAGTTAAATTTAAATTCAATAAAACATAAATCAATAAAACTCGAATTCAAATTATATGAATAAATTTCCACAGGCTGGTGAATAAATAAAAAGAAAAAGAAAGGAACTGGAAAACCCCTTTTTATTAAAGATAAATTTGAGAAGAATAGAGAAATATTTATATTTTTATTTTTTATTTATTTATTCCAATTAAATAAAAATAAATAAAATAATCAAACTTTAATAATATTGATTTTGGTAAAAAAAAAAAAAATACAAATGTACAATGTGTTTTGATTTGAGTCCATATGTTAATTAAGTTGATTCAATTCCAATGATCATAGATTACATTGTAATCAATTTTGTGTTTACCAAGCCAGTATTGAAGGAACTATGAATATCTACCTCTCACAATATTAATATTTATTTGCGTCAAAGTTTTTAGTAAATAGTTTTATTTTTTTTAAAAAACTTTTATTGTTATTTTTTATAATTCTAAATAGATAAAGAGCTAAGTACAATCTATCAAAAGCTCTATAAACCTAAAATAATACCGGTTAAGAAAACTTTTGAAGCTAAGCCTCACAGCTTTAACGCATAATTCAGTCTTTCTAACATTAAACTTTAATCAATAGATTACTCTCTGGGTTGTGGTAGTTGATACATTTTATAACAATTTTTTTTTTTTTTTTTTTATTCAAAAATTAAAACTTAAAATTTTCAACCTAATATAGTGTGAATTTGATTATTAACGATCGTGCTAGATTTTTGAAAAATTGACTTTTCACCAAAAAATAGAGTTTTTGAGTCCCCTGAATAAAAAAAAAAAAGAAAAAAGTATCTACCGAGAATGGTATGCATGAGTGTGTTTGTGTGTCTAAGTTTTGGTGACTACTTACTATACTGTCAATTCCACTCATGGTTTTGGAAATCGTGTGAGTGTTTCACACCAGATTTGTTTATATTGTTGCGACATGCTAGATTTTTGATTGCATGCGATTAGATTTCAATCTTTATAGTGCACTTTCAATAATTGTTTATGGGCTACGCCACATAACAGATAGCTAAAAATTCCACGATTAAGTAATTTTTTTTAAACTAAATATTATGAATTCTACTATTGAATTGAATTGAATATTGAGAAACTTTTGTGAGTGTTTAACATAAATTTTATTTTGTTCCATTAGTATAAACAGCCAAATACAAAATGGCGGATCTTGCATTTCTGCCCAATTCTCTTTTGCTTTCTTCTTCAACAATTGAGTGATAATGCTGATTTTTTTTCTTTATAAATAAATAAATAAAGACTTTATCGATTCTTTCAAATATAAAAAATAAACAGATGTAAAATACAAATAAAATTTAAAAATTTTTAAAAATCAGATAAAATTTACTAGTTAAAAACGCCATTTTTTTTTTTTTGGAAACTAGGCCCAATGTTGGGCAAAGGCCTCTCCCAGGTCGCCCATTTCTCCCTATCTTCAGCCATCTTCATCCAGTTCTCTCCTGAAACCTTACAATGTCATCTTTCCATCTCATCTTTTGGCGTCCTACTTTTCTTACTCCCCACCTAGAAACCCATTTGGTTAAGGTTTTTGTCCATCTTCCATTTATTAGTCTTGCAATGTGACCAGCCCATTTCCATTTTACTTGTTTGATTATCTTCATCACATCATCTAATCTTGTTCGGTCTCTTATTACTTCATTCTTTATTTTTTGAAGTCTACTTATACTAAGTAAATTTCTCTCTATTGCAGACTGGGTAGAAGTTTTTTTTTTTTTTTTACTATTTTTCATGTGATCGACCAAGTTTGGGAACCATAGGTTAGCGCTGAAAAAACACAACTCTTAATAAAATTTTTTATTTTATTCGCTAAACTCACCTTATTCTTTTTTTAAATAAACTTTAGTGACCAGTATTTCTTCCAGGCGACAGCACATCTTTTTTTTGCTTCCTTCTTGCTTATTTCTTTAAATGAGATAAGCTGCCCCAGGTAGATAACATCTTGGTTGCAGTTCAATTTGGTGCCTTCTACCTGAATATCCACTTCTTTTCTATTAGTCAAGAGGGGTGTCTTTCCATGGTTTATGCTAAGACCGGCTTTTTTGCTTACATCTGTAAGGCTCAGAAATTTTAATTCTTCAGAGGTCTTAGAAATTAGTAGAATATCATCGGCAAAGCGTAGATGGTTTATATATCTGTCTTCTACTCTTATACCTAATTTACTCGATTTTTTTTTTTTTTTTATAGCTCACATTAATTAAATAAAACGGTAGATACCTATTATGTTAAACATAATTTGATTTTTTGCAATTTTTTACAAAAAAAAAATTTATGCGCACTTTGATTATTTATAAAATACACCTACTAAAGGAAAATTAGTAAAAAAATATTCTAAACCAAATTTTTTGTAGAAATAATTATCTATAAATAATTAGCCAATCTCAGTGTAAAAATGAAGATGTGAAAAGTTGGGCGTGGTCTACATGATAATTCTAAATTTCTGAATGGCCTAACATATACACACCCACATTTTACATTTTCATTTTTACACTATGATTGGCTAATTATTTCTTTGAAAAAATCTAATTTAGAAATTTTTTTTTAACAAAAAATAATTTTTTTCATGACATAATATTTTTTCACTCCATTGTTGAAAAAGAAAGCAAAAGAGAATTAGACAGACATGCAAGATCCGCCATTTTGTAATTGGCCGTGTATACTAGTGGAACCAAACAAAATTGATGTTAAACACCCACGAAAATTTCTCCAAGGAATTCATAATATTAGTTAACAAAATTTTTCGTAGACCAGGAGTTTTTTTAGGCGCAGACTATATAAGTGTTGAAAGTGTACTATAATGACTGAAATCTACACATGACCTAATTCAATCAAAATCTAGTATCTTGCAACAACATAAAAAAAAAAAAAAAAAAAAAGGAATCGAACTAATTATTAGACAAATTAAATAAATAAATTATAATAAGAAAAAGCGTTATATATCTGAGTTCGAAATACTGTAGAGTATGTATCTTATGTAAATTGGAGTAAGAGAAAGTCTTGTGAGTGACGTCATATACATTAGCTCAAGCCTCTGCCTTTACGTCACATACATTGGCTCATATATTTCCACTCATCATTCCAATTTCCCTCACACTCAATACTCTTTCCATCTATGCCTGTCACTTTTCCTATTCTCTGGGGGGATCCATGTTACATATCTTCGGCCATCTCTCTCCGCCATCATATAACATGGCGTACCAGAGCTTAAGGGAGAAATCCATTCGTACTCATACCAACTAGATATAAACATGAAAGTAATGACAAAAAAAATAGCCAAGAAATTATTGGCCATAGGATGAATTTTGCCCATAGGATTGAAGATAAAATTAAAAGTAAATATTATGATATTGTATTAATTGTGATTGAAAAAAGTATTATTTTATTTACATTTTTTTCTCTTATAATTATCATATACATATTTATTACATTTCATTTCTAATTGTTAATTTACAATAAATTTATTATATTCCTATGGTTTTATTCATTACATTTGATAATTATGAAAACGGTTCTTTAATTTTAATTATTATTAATTCATAGAACTTTAGGAACCATTTTTATCAAAGGTATGTTTAAGTCATTACTATTTATTTATTTGTTATATCTTTCTTCTTTTTTTTAATTGCCTTGTTGTACCGAGCAAATTAGTCAATATTTTGAATTATATAGTTTTATAAGACGGGTAATAAAATTTAAAAAATTAGAAACAATAAGATGGTGTAAAGTATCGTCGGAAATTTTGGTATATATTAAAAGGGTACTAAAAAGATTGAAATGTAGGTATGAGCAAATTCAATAAAAAATCTAGTTTCTCGTAACTACATAAAAATAAGTAATCGAACTAATTATTAATTCAATTAAACATATAAATTACAAGAAGAAGAGTTATATATTTGGCTTCGAAAAATTACCGACTATGTAACTATCTAAGTAGGAGAAAGAGAAAATCTTGTAAGTAGTAATAAAGCAACCAATAAATATTTATTTGAAATATTTGAGAAGTTTAACAGATGTATTGATGGGTAGAAGTCTGGAAACATCTGTACGCCATAAAAAAAAACAGAACGAAAATGTATTCTAGATGGCTTTTGGTTGGTGAAAGACCAGCAGTTTTTACTGAAATAGAGGTCCCAGAACAATGTTGGAAGTAGTTATCTGTCCCTTTTCACAAGAGAAATTACTAGTCAATGAAACAAATGAAAAACAGAAAATCCTGAGGGACGGAATTCTTATTGACAATACTCAACAAAAACGCCACTTAAAAAAATCTTGATCAAAAAAAAAATGACATGGCAGTAAACAGAATCCTTAGAGATTTGATCATAGATTCCTACTTTTATAAAAATGATACTTGTTCGATATTTCAATGCCATCTTTAAAAAATAAACCTCTACTTAAACTTAATTGGGCTATACTAGTGACACAACTAAAAGTGTTGCAAGAAATTTTCCATCTTCTCATATTTTGATGCTTGTAACACTCTTCTGTAATTTCGTCATTATTTTTCAATGAATTTATTTATTTATTTATTTTTTTTTTGTATTTGCATTTGAGTGTTGTTACTAGTTATTTTAGTAATTACTTTCTGTTACTCCTAGTAAGAGGAAGTATTGTAATCGTGCCAAATTTTCGATATCGAGTTTTCACCGGAAATATCCGTTTTGAGGTCCCCTGAGTCCTAAAAAATAGATTTTAGGAAATGGTCTATGTGTGTGCGTGTTTGTGTATGTATGTGAACAGCATAGCTCAAAAACGAAAAATCGTAGAAAGTTCAAACTTGATATTCCGTTTAAGTATCACCATGGGATACGTCAAAATTCCTCAAACGGAAGTAATACTTTACTAGTTTCTTTTTTCACTTTTTTGCCATTTTCTTGAAATTGGCTCCGACGATTTTCTCGGAGCGAGGCATATTAAGTACGCATACAAAGAGCTACAATTTCTTTTGAAATATTTCTCCGGGAAAATTCATTTAAGGGCAGTTTTGGAGAAGAGGTAGGGTTAGGTTATCCTCTAAAGTGCTATTTCAGTTTATATACAATTCTGTCATAATATTAATATTGAAATTCCAAGTTTGAAAAATCAGATGTCCGGTACTGTGGTTTTACTGAAATCTTTTTTTCAGTTTTCTGCTCGTATCGTCGTATAAGATATAATGCTCCTCTCGTAGTATATGATAGAGTTTATACATTGGTGTTGGCCACACTCACACCAAGACATCTGTCCTGGTGTGCGACCTTGTGCGATCTTCGTAGTTTGCTGACCTTATTTAGGTCATTGGCCAATCTTATCGATGCTTGCTTTGATGTAAAATATTGAAAAGGGCTTTGTTGTTTGTTTGGCCGGCATTGTCTTGAAGACGGCGGCCTGCTAGGTCGCTGGTTATAAATTGCTCTTTTATTACTGCCATCCTTTGTTAAGATAGCAGCTGGCTGGAACCACTTTGACATTGGTATGACTTTCCATGACATTACAAATGTAATTGTCGGCTTATCGGCCAGGTAGTAACCATGGTAAAAAAAAAGTAAAAATATATTTTTTTTAAATGGTTTTTTATTCAAACCTGACATTTCGGCAAACACTGTTTACAATCTTAGGGGCTGTCTATAAAAAAAAAAAAAAATCTGGTGTGAAACACTCACACAACTTTCTCTTCCTCCAGATTCCAAAATTGTAATTGACAAGTTGTATAGTTATGGTATCAAATTTAATGAAATGAGTCGAAATTCGTCAAAATTCGTCGAAAACTGAAAAAACTGTTAAGTAAAAGCGCACTTCCGGTTAACTAATTTTTTTGAAATTCGGAATTTTGGTCATCTATTTTCTTCTAATTAAGTTTGTTTGGATGATAGAATTGTATAATCAACCATAATAGCACTTTAGTGAAAATCATAACCCACCTATCCCCTAAAAGCCCTCCTTGGGGTTCACATTCCTTGTTTAAAGAAAGTCGTTGGAGCTGTTTTCGAAAAATAGCAGAAAACTGAAAAAAAGATTTCAGTAAAACCACAGTACCGGACATCTGATTTTTCAAACTTGGAATTTCAATATTAATATTATGACAGAATTGTATATAAACTGAAATAGCACTTTAGAGGATAACCTAACCCTACCTCTTCTCCAAAACTGCCCTTAAATGAATTTTCCCGGAGAAATATTTCAAAAGAAATTGTAGCTCTTTGTATGCGTACTTAATATGCCTCGCTCCGAGAAAATCGTCGGAGCCAATTTCAAGAAAATGGCAAAAAAGTGAAAAAAGAAACTAGTAAAGTATTACTTCCGTTTGAGGAATTTTGACGTATCCCATGGTGATACTTAAACGGAATATCAAGTTTGAACTTTCTACGATTTTTCGTTTTTGAGCTATGCTGTTCACATACATACACAAACACGCACACACATAGACCATTTCCTAAAATCTATTTTTTAGGACTCAGGGGACCTCAAAACGGATATTTCCGGTGAAAACTCGATATCGAAAATTTGGCACGATTACAATACTTCCTCTTACTAGGAGTAACAGAAAGTAATTACTAAAATAACTAGTAACAACACTCAAATACAAATACAAAAAAAAAATAAATAAATAAATAAATTCATCGAAAAATAATGACGAAATTACAGAAGAGTGTTACAAGCATCAAAATATGAGAAGATGGAAAATTTCTTGCAACACTTTTAGTTGTGTCACTAGTATAGCCCAATTAAGTTTAAGTAGAGGTTTATTTTTTAAAGATGGCATTGAAATATCGAACAAGTATCATTTTTATAAAAGTAGGAATCTATGATCAAATCTCTAAGGATTCTGTTTACTGCCATGTCATTTTTTTTTTGATCAAGATTTTTTAAGTGGCGTTTTTGTTGAGTATTGTCAATAAGAATTCCGTCCCTCAGGATTTTCTGTTTTTCATTTGTTTCATTGACTAGTAATTTCTCTTGTGAAAAGGGACAGATAACTACTTCCAACATTGTTCTGGGACCTCTATTTCAGTAAAAACTGCTGGTCTTTCACCAACCAAAAGCCATCTAGAATACATTTTCGTTCTGTTTTTTTTTATGGCGTACAGATGTTTCCAGACTTCTACCCATCAATACATCTGTTAAACTTCTCAAATATTTCAAATAAATATTTATTGGTTGCTTTATTACTACTTACAAGATTTTCTCTTTCTCCTACTTAGATAGTTACATAGTCGGTAATTTTTCGAAGCCAAATATATAACTCTTCTTCTTGTAATTTATATGTTTAATTGAATTAATAATTAGTTCGATTACTTATTTTTATGTAGTTACGAGAAACTAGATTTTTTATTGAATTTGCTCATACCTACATTTCAATCTTTTTAGTACCCTTTTAATATATACCAAAATTTCCGACGATACTTTACACCATCTTATTGTTTCTAATTTTTTAAATTTTATTACCCGTCTTATAAAACTATATAATTCAAAATATTGACTAATTTGCTCGGTACAACAAGGCAATTAAAAAAAAGAAGAAAGATATAACAAATAAATAAATAGTAATGACTTAAACATACCTTTGATAAAAATGGTTCCTAAAGTTCTATGAATTAATAATAATTAAAATTAAAGAACCGTTTTCATAATTATCAAATGTAATGAATAAAACCATAGGAATATAATAAATTTATTGTAAATTAACAATTAGAAATGAAATGTAATAAATATGTATATGATAATTATAAGAGAAAAAAATGTAAATAAAATAATACTTTTTTCAATCACAATTAATACAATATCATAATATTTACTTTTAATTTTATCTTCAATCCTATGGGCAAAATTCATCCTATGGCCAATAATTTCTTGGCTATTTTTTTTGTCATTACTTTCATGTTTATATCTAGTTGGTATGAGTACGAATGGATTTCTCCCTTAAGCTCTGGTACGCCATGTTATATGATGGCGGAGAGAGATGGCCGAAGATATGTAACATGGATCCCCCCAGAGAATAGGAAAAGTGACAGGCATAGATGGAAAGAGTATTGAGTGTGAGGGAAATTGGAATGATGAGTGGAAATATATGAGCCAATGTATGTGACGTAAAGGCAGAGGCTTGAGCTAATGTATATGACGTCACTCACAAGACTTTCTCTTACTCCAATTTACATAAGATACATACTCTACAGTATTTCGAACTCAGATATATAACGCTTTTTCTTATTATAATTTATTTATTTAATTTGTCTAATAATTAGTTCGATTCCTTTTTTTTTTTTTTTTTTTTTATGTTGTTGCAAGATACTAGATTTTGATTGAATTAGGTCATGTGTAGATTTCAGTCATTATAGTACACTTTCAACACTTATATAGTCTGCGCCTAAAAAAACTCCTGGTCTACGAAAAATTTTGTTAACTAATATTATGAATTCCTTGGAGAAATTTTCGTGGGTGTTTAACATCAATTTTGTTTGGTTCCACTAGTATACACGGCCAATTACAAAATGGCGGATCTTGCATGTCTGTCTAATTCTCTTTTGCTTTCTTTTTCAACAATGGAGTGAAAAAATATTATGTCATGAAAAAAATTATTTTTTGTTAAAAAAAAATTTCTAAATTAGATTTTTTCAAAGAAATAATTAGCCAATCATAGTGTAAAAATGAAAATGTAAAATGTGGGTGTGTATATGTTAGGCCATTCAGAAATTTAGAATTATCATGTAGACCACGCCCAACTTTTCACATCTTCATTTTTACACTGAGATTGGCTAATTATTTATAGATAATTATTTCTACAAAAAATTTGGTTTAGAATATTTTTTTACTAATTTTCCTTTAGTAGGTGTATTTTATAAATAATCAAAGTGCGCATAAATTTTTTTTTTGTAAAAAATTGCAAAAAATCAAATTATGTTTAACATAATAGGTATCTACCGTTTTATTTAATTAATGTGAGCTATAAAAAAAAAAAAAAAATCGAGTAAATTAGGTATAAGAGTAGAAGACAGATATATAAACCATCTACGCTTTGCCGATGATATTCTACTAATTTCTAAGACCTCTGAAGAATTAAAATTTCTGAGCCTTACAGATGTAAGCAAAAAAGCCGGTCTTAGCATAAACCATGGAAAGACACCCCTCTTGACTAATAGAAAAGAAGTGGATATTCAGGTAGAAGGCACCAAATTGAACTGCAACCAAGATGTTATCTACCTGGGGCAGCTTATCTCATTTAAAGAAATAAGCAAGAAGGAAGCAAAAAAAAGATGTGCTGTCGCCTGGAAGAAATACTGGTCACTAAAGTTTATTTAAAAAAAGAATAAGGTGAGTTTAGCGAATAAAATAAAAAATTTTATTAAGAGTTGTGTTTTTTCAGCGCTAACCTATGGTTCCCAAACTTGGTCGATCACATGAAAAATAGTAAAAAAAAAAAAAAAAAAACTTCTACCCAGTCTGCAATAGAGAGAAATTTACTTAGTATAAGTAGACTTCAAAAAATAAAGAATGAAGTAATAAGAGACCGAACAAGATTAGATGATGTGATGAAGATAATCAAACAAGTAAAATGGAAATGGGCTGGTCACATTGCAAGACTAATAAATGGAAGATGGACAAAAACCTTAACCAAATGGGTTTCTAGGTGGGGAGTAAGAAAAGTAGGACGCCAAAAGATGAGATGGAAAGATGACATTGTAAGGTTTCAGGAGAGAACTGGATGAAGATGGCTGAAGATAGGGAGAAATGGGCGACCTGGGAGAGGCCTTTGCCCAACATTGGGCCTAGTTTCCAAAAAAAAAAAAATGGCGTTTTTAACTAGTAAATTTTATCTGATTTTTAAAAATTTTTAAATTTTATTTGTATTTTACATCTGTTTATTTTTTATATTTGAAAGAATCGATAAAGTCTTTATTTATTTATTTATAAAGAAAAAAAATCAGCATTATCACTCAATTGTTGAAGAAGAAAGCAAAAGAGAATTGGGCAGAAATGCAAGATCCGCCATTTTGTATTTGGCTGTTTATACTAATGGAACAAAATAAAATTTATGTTAAACACTCACAAAAGTTTCTCAATATTCAATTCAATTCAATAGTAGAATTCATAATATTTAGTTTAAAAAAAATTACTTAATCGTGGAATTTTTAGCTATCTGTTATGTGGCGTAGCCCATAAACAATTATTGAAAGTGCACTATAAAGATTGAAATCTAATCGCATGCAATCAAAAATCTAGCATGTCGCAACAATATAAACAAATCTGGTGTGAAACACTCACACGATTTCCAAAACCATGAGTGGAATTGACAGTATAGTAAGTAGTCACCAAAACTTAGACACACAAACACACTCATGCATACCATTCTCGGTAGATACTTTTTTCTTTTTTTTTTTATTCAGGGGACTCAAAAACTCTATTTTTTGGTGAAAAGTCAATTTTTCAAAAATCTAGCACGATCGTTAATAATCAAATTCACACTATATTAGGTTATACACAGTACAATCCCATAGGACAGTTTGGAATGGAATAAACCAAAGTACGCAGTTCTTAACGTCTCAGCCCGTAATTCGTCTTTTAGACTTCGCAACAGGTAGATAACTTTTGATAGTTTACTATTTAATTCACTAATATGATTTTTCTATGATATACATGAGTCAAGTATGATTCCAAGGAAATTAGTACTTGTACTTTTTTCTTGACGTTTAATCGTAAATTCTTTAGTGAATGTTTTTTCTGCATTAAGGATTAATTCATTTTCCGCGATCTATGTTCTGAGTTGTGTAAGGTTATCCTGTGCATTATTCAAGGCTAGCTTTGTTTCATTGCTTCTTGTCACTAAAGTAGTGTCGTCAGCATAAAGAATTACTTTACAAGGCACTTGTCCGCCTACTTCGTTAATAAAAATTAAAAAAAGCAGCGGCCCCAGCACAGATCCTTGAGGAACGCCCCTATTGATTTGTTTTATCGCAGAATTATTACCATTGTGACAAACGTACTGTCTTCTTCCTCTTAGATATTTATTGAAAAACCTGTTACTTTTCCCTTGTATCCCGTATCTTTCTAATTTTTCTAATAAAATAACGTGGGAGACCATGTCAAATGCTTTACTCAGGACACAGAAGGTAGCAACACATTTTTCTTTTTTTCCAAACGCATATATAATCTCTTCAACAATAGTGCTCACAGCATCTACTGTGTTGTACCCCTCTCTATAACCGTACTGCTCTTCGCTGATTAATCCTTTTTGTTCCTGGTACTGTGACAGCTGCTTTGCCACTACAGTTTCTAAAATTTTGGATAAAATTGGTACCATGCCAATTGGTCGGTCATTACTCGCATCATTTGGGTCACCCTTCTTCAAGATCGGTCTCACCTTTACAATTTTCAACACTCTGGAAATCTACCTTCTCTTATGGCTGTGTTAATTAGTACTGTTACTGGTGTTATAATATAATGGACTATTTTTTTAAAAATATAATTGGATAAACCAAAGTGATCAGTGCTTTTTTTTCCTTTCAATCTTTTAACAATATTTAAAATAACTTCTTGCGATACTTCTTTCATTTGAAAGGAGTTTGTACTAGCAAAACTAGGCATCTAGTCCTAGAGGATACACCCTTTAAGGAATTTACCAGATTGCCAGGTAATTCAACAAAGTATGTATTTAATTTTTCTGTATTTATGGCGGTTACCGGCGGGTCACTTTTCCAATTTCCTTTAATAATTTTCCAAGCTGCCTTATTTTTATTTTCCGCTTGAGATAAATAGGCTGAGTTTGAACAGTTTTTTGCCTTCTTTATATTCTCTTTATACTTTGTTTTTAACTTTTTGTACAGATCAATCATCTTTTTTGTATTTTCTCTCTTCATTTTGTCATATAAGACTTCAAGAAAATTTTTTTGCTGTCTCAATTCTTCTGTATACCAATTTTTTGGTTTTTTGTATCTATTTTCTTGCACTCTAACTGGGGAAAAGCTACACTCATAACAATATTTTAAACTATTTATAAATATTTCAAAATCTTGATTAAAATCATTTGTACATAACAACTCATCCCAATTCATAAACTTTAACATATAACAGAACAATTCAATCTGGTGGCTATACATTGGTCTTATCCAGGTATAGTTTGGTTTCTTTCTATGCTTTATTTCGTCTGACTCTTGGAATGTTACAATGTATTGACCCAAATGATCACTAATATGATTATTTACAATATCTACACAAAAACTATCTAACTTGTCATTAGTAATTATATTATCTATACAGGAGTTCAGTCTTGTGGGTGTTCTTATTTCTATATTAAAACCATACGAATTACATAAATTTATAAAATCTACTGAGTTCTTATTTTATTTATTTATTTAAGGCGTCTCAACATCTGTGGTCGTTTGCGCCCGGAGCCTTCTCAGTGCACTGCCGGCCTCCGGACAGTGTTCTCCCGTTACAGACAACACTGTCCATCACCGGACAGTGGGCTGTAGGGGCTCCTAGGAAGAGAAAATCTAAGGGTAGCACGGCTGGATTCGAACCCGTGATCTCCGCGTTACTAGTCCAGCGCGCTACCACTGAGCTAATCCCTTCCCTCTACTGAGTTCTTACTGTTTGATAAAAAATGTATGTTAAAATCTCCACATATCACAGTCTTTTTTCTCTTTTTATTCACTAACTTGAAAACACTGTCCAGTTTATTGTAGAATATGCTAAAATCCCCAGCTGGTGATCTGTACACTGCTATTATTACTATGTTATCCATTTCTATTGCAGCTAATTCACAATCAATTTCCGACGACAGAGACTTTATTTTCATTAGCTCAGCAAACTGTTTACCTTCTTTTATCAGAATTGCGACACCTCCATGTTTAGCTTTACTCCTGTAGTAGGCCGATGCCAACAAATAACCCTCACATATGGATGTATTTGTTTGCTCTTCTAACATCCAGTGTTCACTCAGGCAAAGGACATCATCGCCTCTATTGCTACTATTTCTATAAGTGAACTTTTATTTCGGAATCCTTGTACATTCTGGCGCCAAATTGTTACCTTATTTACTTCTGCAGATCTGCAACACGACGAGGGAATAAAAAACGACGCAACGTCACGTTACAGGGCCAGGCAGCACTCTCCATCAATTTATCCTTTAGGTGGTAGTCTACCCCTAATCTAAAACTGCAGTTTGTTCCTTTAGAGTCAAGTTTTGTGACTGTCACCTTCGTATGAGGGAAATTCTTTACCAGAAATCGTTCCACATCCTCAATAGTTGTTCCTTCTTTAATCTTGCCCAGATGCAGCCACGCTTTTTTAACTCCTGCCAGTTCAGATACGTGTTCAGAAGTTCCTACAATAACTTTATTCTTCTGGTTGGCCATTCTTCTCTTCTTCCTTCTTCTAACTTCGCTCCAATCTTCCTCATCATTGGATGCATCGTTATTTACTATTTTATCAGTTAACACCTGAGCATAATTCTTTTTTCCCTGAGTTGTTTGCTGTGTCCTACTGTTTTCTTTGAATCCTTTTTCTATTATTTCTTCTTGTAAGGTTAATTCAGGCATGCTTACATCACTATTGTTTTCAGCTTTTTTATTATTTTCTTCTTTATTTGAAAACCTTCCTCTCATGTAGGTTATGTTCTCTTCTTTATGGACCCCGTTTTCTTCACCCACATTTATTTCTTTTTCCTGTTTATTATCAATTTTGCACTCTTCAATTTCTTTTTTTAATATTAATTGATTCTCAGTGATCTGTAATATTTCGGATGTGATAGTTGACAACAATGACGTACAATCATCTCGTTCAACTGCATTGACGCTCGCTTTTACATATTTTTTCAATTCTTTCACTTCTTCAGTTAGACGTGAAATCGTAATGAATATAGCTTTTATAACATTATCAGAGAAGGTACTAAACTCTACTTTGTCACATGAGCCGCATTACCATCGCAGTTGTTTACACTCTCGTAAAGCTTTCTTTTCATTCTCTTGTATTTGCAGGCATTCCCAATGCCTAATTATGCCACATTTTCCACCACACATCACTAATTTATCACTTTTATGTAACTCTTGTTTACAATAATCACAAGCATGTTTGCATTGATCCGCCATCTTCACATATATTATATGTTATTAATTCAGTTACACTAGTAGTCTTAACCTGTATTTTCAGATTAAGTTAAATTTAAATTCAATAAAACATAAATCAATAAAACTCGAATTCAAATTATATGAATAAATTTCCACAGGCTGGTGAATAAATAAAAAGAAAAAGAAAGGAACTGGAAAACCCCTTTTTATTAAAGATAAATTTGAGAAGAATAGAGAAATATTTATATTTTTATTTTTTATTTATTTATTCCAATTAAATAAAAATAAATAAAATAATCAAACTTTAATAATATTGATTTTGGTAAAAAAAAAAAAAATACAAATGTACAATGTGTTTTGATTTGAGTCCATATGTTAATTAAGTTGATTCAATTCCAATGATCATAGATTACATTGTAATCAATTTTGTGTTTACCAAGCCAGTATTGAAGGAACTATGAATATCTACCTCTCACAATATTAATATTTATTTGCGTCAAAGTTTTTAGTAAATAGTTTTATTTTTTTTAAAAAACTTTTATTGTTATTTTTTATAATTCTAAATAGATAAAGAGCTAAGTACAATCTATCAAAAGCTCTATAAACCTAAAATAATACCGGTTAAGAAAACTTTTGAAGCTAAGCCTCACAGCTTTAACGCATAATTCAGTCTTTCTAACATTAAACTTTAATCAATAGATTACTCTCTGGGTTGTGGTAGTTGATACATTTTATAACAATTTTTTTTTTTTTTTTTTTATTCAAAAATTAAAACTTAAAATTTTCAACCTAATATAGTGTGAATTTGATTATTAACGATCGTGCTAGATTTTTGAAAAATTGACTTTTCACCAAAAAATAGAGTTTTTGAGTCCCCTGAATAAAAAAAAAAAAGAAAAAAGTATCTACCGAGAATGGTATGCATGAGTGTGTTTGTGTGTCTAAGTTTTGGTGACTACTTACTATACTGTCAATTCCACTCATGGTTTTGGAAATCGTGTGAGTGTTTCACACCAGATTTGTTTATATTGTTGCGACATGCTAGATTTTTGATTGCATGCGATTAGATTTCAATCTTTATAGTGCACTTTCAATAATTGTTTATGGGCTACGCCACATAACAGATAGCTAAAAATTCCACGATTAAGTAATTTTTTTTAAACTAAATATTATGAATTCTACTATTGAATTGAATTGAATATTGAGAAACTTTTGTGAGTGTTTAACATAAATTTTATTTTGTTCCATTAGTATAAACAGCCAAATACAAAATGGCGGATCTTGCATTTCTGCCCAATTCTCTTTTGCTTTCTTCTTCAACAATTGAGTGATAATGCTGATTTTTTTTCTTTATAAATAAATAAATAAAGACTTTATCGATTCTTTCAAATATAAAAAATAAACAGATGTAAAATACAAATAAAATTTAAAAATTTTTAAAAATCAGATAAAATTTACTAGTTAAAAACGCCATTTTTTTTTTTTTGGAAACTAGGCCCAATGTTGGGCAAAGGCCTCTCCCAGGTCGCCCATTTCTCCCTATCTTCAGCCATCTTCATCCAGTTCTCTCCTGAAACCTTACAATGTCATCTTTCCATCTCATCTTTTGGCGTCCTACTTTTCTTACTCCCCACCTAGAAACCCATTTGGTTAAGGTTTTTGTCCATCTTCCATTTATTAGTCTTGCAATGTGACCAGCCCATTTCCATTTTACTTGTTTGATTATCTTCATCACATCATCTAATCTTGTTCGGTCTCTTATTACTTCATTCTTTATTTTTTGAAGTCTACTTATACTAAGTAAATTTCTCTCTATTGCAGACTGGGTAGAAGTTTTTTTTTTTTTTTTACTATTTTTCATGTGATCGACCAAGTTTGGGAACCATAGGTTAGCGCTGAAAAAACACAACTCTTAATAAAATTTTTTATTTTATTCGCTAAACTCACCTTATTCTTTTTTTAAATAAACTTTAGTGACCAGTATTTCTTCCAGGCGACAGCACATCTTTTTTTTGCTTCCTTCTTGCTTATTTCTTTAAATGAGATAAGCTGCCCCAGGTAGATAACATCTTGGTTGCAGTTCAATTTGGTGCCTTCTACCTGAATATCCACTTCTTTTCTATTAGTCAAGAGGGGTGTCTTTCCATGGTTTATGCTAAGACCGGCTTTTTTGCTTACATCTGTAAGGCTCAGAAATTTTAATTCTTCAGAGGTCTTAGAAATTAGTAGAATATCATCGGCAAAGCGTAGATGGTTTATATATCTGTCTTCTACTCTTATACCTAATTTACTCGATTTTTTTTTTTTTTTTATAGCTCACATTAATTAAATAAAACGGTAGATACCTATTATGTTAAACATAATTTGATTTTTTGCAATTTTTTACAAAAAAAAAATTTATGCGCACTTTGATTATTTATAAAATACACCTACTAAAGGAAAATTAGTAAAAAAATATTCTAAACCAAATTTTTTGTAGAAATAATTATCTATAAATAATTAGCCAATCTCAGTGTAAAAATGAAGATGTGAAAAGTTGGGCGTGGTCTACATGATAATTCTAAATTTCTGAATGGCCTAACATATACACACCCACATTTTACATTTTCATTTTTACACTATGATTGGCTAATTATTTCTTTGAAAAAATCTAATTTAGAAATTTTTTTTTAACAAAAAATAATTTTTTTCATGACATAATATTTTTTCACTCCATTGTTGAAAAAGAAAGCAAAAGAGAATTAGACAGACATGCAAGATCCGCCATTTTGTAATTGGCCGTGTATACTAGTGGAACCAAACAAAATTGATGTTAAACACCCACGAAAATTTCTCCAAGGAATTCATAATATTAGTTAACAAAATTTTTCGTAGACCAGGAGTTTTTTTAGGCGCAGACTATATAAGTGTTGAAAGTGTACTATAATGACTGAAATCTACACATGACCTAATTCAATCAAAATCTAGTATCTTGCAACAACATAAAAAAAAAAAAAAAAAAAAAGGAATCGAACTAATTATTAGACAAATTAAATAAATAAATTATAATAAGAAAAAGCGTTATATATCTGAGTTCGAAATACTGTAGAGTATGTATCTTATGTAAATTGGAGTAAGAGAAAGTCTTGTGAGTGACGTCATATACATTAGCTCAAGCCTCTGCCTTTACGTCACATACATTGGCTCATATATTTCCACTCATCATTCCAATTTCCCTCACACTCAATACTCTTTCCATCTATGCCTGTCACTTTTCCTATTCTCTGGGGGGATCCATGTTACATATCTTCGGCCATCTCTCTCCGCCATCATATAACATGGCGTACCAGAGCTTAAGGGAGAAATCCATTCGTACTCATACCAACTAGATATAAACATGAAAGTAATGACAAAAAAAATAGCCAAGAAATTATTGGCCATAGGATGAATTTTGCCCATAGGATTGAAGATAAAATTAAAAGTAAATATTATGATATTGTATTAATTGTGATTGAAAAAAGTATTATTTTATTTACATTTTTTTCTCTTATAATTATCATATACATATTTATTACATTTCATTTCTAATTGTTAATTTACAATAAATTTATTATATTCCTATGGTTTTATTCATTACATTTGATAATTATGAAAACGGTTCTTTAATTTTAATTATTATTAATTCATAGAACTTTAGGAACCATTTTTATCAAAGGTATGTTTAAGTCATTACTATTTATTTATTTGTTATATCTTTCTTCTTTTTTTTAATTGCCTTGTTGTACCGAGCAAATTAGTCAATATTTTGAATTATATAGTTTTATAAGACGGGTAATAAAATTTAAAAAATTAGAAACAATAAGATGGTGTAAAGTATCGTCGGAAATTTTGGTATATATTAAAAGGGTACTAAAAAGATTGAAATGTAGGTATGAGCAAATTCAATAAAAAATCTAGTTTCTCGTAACTACATAAAAATAAGTAATCGAACTAATTATTAATTCAATTATATGTGAGATTCGACACATGGATTTTTTCTGTGGAATATACACACTTTGTTCTTATTGTATTCAAAAAATTTTCTTCACACGCAGATGAATTGCAGAATATAGTGTTTGATAGTGACGTAAATTAACATACAAACTCATACTTTCGTCAAAATTCATATTTTGACGATAAGAGTGAGGAAATGAGAGTAAATAGAGGATAGAATGGGCCAGCGAAGATGATAAGGTTGGTAGCATTGGCTGATGCAAGTCCCCCGTGCTGGACGATGTGGCTAATTAGATAGAACTCCTAATCGCCGATTAGCTGGTTCGGCAATCTTGGTGAGTACATCAAGCTTAATTTTGAGAGTGGTTGGTTCTTTAAAGATTATCTAACGATTTATTTAAACCCTCAGATTTCAGGCTATTTATTCCAGTTTCTCCTATCACTTGGTGAAAGTTAGAGACAGCTTTTAGGGGGAAGCTTGACGGCCATGATGAAGCAAATTCGTCAACATATTTGCATTGTGCCCTACAGGGGGAATAAAGTTAAAGTGCACTTTGAGGCAACTCGATAGGGATGGTAATGAATGATATTATTTAAATACAGGGCTTGGTGGTGAATTTTCTCAGTCAGGGCTCCACTACACGGAACATTTGTTACTTTCTGTCCCATAGAATTGTTCTAGCTGAGGGAGGTATATAAGTTTAACGAAACCCTTTGAGGCCGTATTCGAGAATGTGGCGAAAAGATAAATAAATGTTTTCAGTAAATTCCGGCTACCTTTTAATAATTTTTACTTTCTCTTACTCCAAGTAAGAGGAAGTATTGTAATCGTGTCAAATTTTCGATATCGAGTTTTCACCGGAAATATCCGTTTTGAGGTCCCCTCAGTCCAAAAAAAGTCTTTTTTAGAAAATGGTCTGTTGTGTTTGAACAGCATAACTCAAACACGAAAAATCGTAGAAAGTTCAAAATTGATATTCCGTTTACATATCACAATGGGATCCGACAGTGGGTCATCTGTCAAAATTCCTCAACCGGAAGTACCACTTTATTAGTTGGGTTTTACTTTCTTGCGATTTTCTCAAAAATGTCTCCGATGATTTTCCAGAAACTTGGTATATCAAGTACACATTCAAAGAGCTACAACTTTTATTTGTAACATTTCTCCAGGGTAATTCATTTAAGGGCAGTTTTGAGGGAGCGGTGGGGATTAAGTTTTCCTCTTAAGTGCTGTCACCTAAATAATATTAATTAGAATTAAATATGCTGTTGAAATTTCGATTTTGAAAAAATTTCGATGACCGGAAGTGCGTTTTTACTGAAATGTGTTTTCAGTTTTCTGGTATCATCTCGAAAACGGCTCCAACGATTTTCTTTAAATTAGCAATGTGAACTACACATATAAAGAACTACGACTTTTATTTGAAACATTTCTCCTGATAATCTCATTTAAGGGGGCTTTTGGGGGAGGGGTGGGGTTATGTTTTTCTCTTAAGTGCTATCATAGGTAATCACCTATGATAATTATACTAGCCAAACAAAATTAATTAGAAATAAATAGATGGCCAAAATTCCGAGATTCAAGAAAATTAGTGGACCGGTAGTGCGCTTTTACTGAACAGTTCTCCAATTTTCTACAAATTTCATTAAATGTGGTACACTAACTATAACATTTGTCAACTACAATTTTGAAAACGGGAGTAAGGGAAAGTTGTGTGTAACCACTGCACTAGTCCGTTTCCTATATTATAATAAAATTTACTTCATTTTTTCAACAGTCTCTATTTATGGTTGCTAAAGTGCATAATAAATTTAAATACGTTAAAGGAGTCCCAAAAAACTACTTTAAGCGTTCATTTTAATCGTTACATCGACATAATCTGTTATCAATACAACATCTTAAGCTTAATTAAAATTGTTGGCGTCATTTATGGGAAAATCATAAACTTTAAAAAAATGAATTTTCCGGGGACAATGTTTTATAATATAAAAGTAATGGATTTAATAGAAAAGAAGGGATATCAAAATTGTAGAAAGTGAAAAAAATCTGTTCAGGAAAGTCGTACTTTTGAGAGACAGTTGCCTGAAACTTTGTATCTGGTGATTCACAATCGGAATTGGAGAACCTGGCGAGTTGATTCATGATTAAAAAAATTTTTAGCACTCATGGTTGAAAAATTGAAAAATCCTGTGGGCGAATCTAACCAGAAAAGATCTGCAGCATATGTCAGTCTGAGAAAAATATGCTTTGTATGTTGACCGCTTTCCTCACGGGGCATTTTAGACCCTCAGAAGGCGTCTGAAGAAACTGGGCCTAGAACACGGTATCACCTGTAGATTCTGTGAAGAGATAGAACGCTCCTAAGGGACTCCGATGCTATCATTCAAGTAAGATTTGGGAGCCTGGCGTAAGATATACCATCCCTAGAACCTTCCCAGACCATTAGATTCCTCAGAGATTTTAATCTGGAACCGGTGCTGTAGGTGAGTGTCTCACCGCTGGCACCAGTGGGTAGCACAACAGACCTCTTTTTGCCGTAATGTACAATATCCCCTTCTCCAAAATAAAAATCCTCTTCCAGCAGAATAAAAGGTAAAAACTATTATTTATTTGGTTAGTATTACATTCTTTTGATTGTTGATTACATTTCTTTTTTGATACTGATTCGATGTTATCGATTTTAAATAAAATAAACCAGTGAAATAACTATCATCTAAAGAAATTAGCTAGCATGTCAAATTTTATATTGGTAGGAGAGTAGCCCTTTAATTTAGTTATATGATGTACTTTATATGTGTAGGTGCCATCTCGCAATTCATTTGATATATGTGTCACACCAGTCAGACTGTAGTCCGGGTGATGGTGAATATGGAAACTGGATATTCCAGAGTGCTGGTAGAAGCTTGGTGCCCCGTGTCCATCGTGTGTGAGAGGTAGTAAGCAAATCCATCTCCCTACACAGTAACTCAGTCAGTATCCATTTCAATGCAGAATGGCGTGGGAACCGACCAGTAGTATGAGAGTAGAATTTTGTAACTCTATGGCCGTGTTTTACTCACTAGTCTAGTTTGTTCTGTTAGTGGGGTTTGCTCACTTGGTTTATGTTGGATTAGAAATGGTAGAGTAAAGTGGCTATCCTCTCCACTCCGTTCTTATCCATGCCTGTACCATCCAAAAACACAACCCATTGGTGTACTGACAACTTCATTTAACTTTATATATAAAACCCTTTTATGGTTTCCCTTTCCTAGCCACCCACACAACTTGAATACTGGAGCAACGAAGGTCGGGTCCAGAATGTGAAAGAGATGTCAAACAATGGCACACATTTTAGTTATTGTAAACTGTGGGCAATAAACAATAAATATGACGGCCTAAAATATACCCAAAACAAAATATTCATATTGTAAAGTATATTTCGATATTGTAATCATGAAATATTTATTATTAGACTCAATATTACGATTATTGTCAATTTTGTATGTAGGCAGTTTCATCATTTATTCAAATATAGGCCGCCGTTTTGTACGGCGCCAATTTCCACATTTTGACTAGCAGAAAATATTTTCTCCATGACCTGTGGAATAGATTTTCCAAATGTATTTTTAAAAAAATTATTGTTTTCTATTTACATACACTGACGCAAAACCTCAACTATTTTCGAAATAATATATAAAAATTATTTTTACTTCCTCTTGCTCCTGGTAACAGGAAGTATTCTAATCGTGTTAAATACATACGATGGAATGTATTAAGTTCCATCTGAATTATATGTTTTGACGTCCCATGAGTCCGGAAAAATGGTTTTTAGAAAATAGTCTGTGTGCGTGTGTGTGTGTATATGTGTGTGTGTGTATGTCAGTTTATGTGAACAGCGTACGTAGTTCAGAAATAAAAAGTCGCATTCAGTTTAGGTATTTTGCGATTTTCTCGAAAATGGGTCCAACAATTTTCTTCGCTATATCAATTTAAAGGGATCCAAAGCAGAGAGAGACAATTTTAAAATCTCATTCGCTACTTAGGCCAGACTAGAGTACAGAGACTCTGTATATGTACAGCTGCGCTAGCCCTACAACGGATAGTCTTTAGAACCGTTTATACAGCAGTTACAACGCGTCAGCAACCAACTAATACCTTTCTCTTTACTCAGCCTAAATTTCTCGCAACCTAATTTCTATTTACGTGTAAAGTCCTGGCAATTTTGTGTCACTACTTTGGGATCCATAGCAGAGAGTAAGACAAAATTGAGAATCTCAATCGTTACTTGGGATCTCTTTACAATCACTTACACATAATTAATAGTTACATTTCTTTATTTGTAACATTTCTCTGGGAAAATTCATTTAAGGCTGCTTTTTGAGGAAGAATGGGGTTTATGTTTTGTGCTAATTAAGTTTATCATACCATTACTTCATCTAAATAATATTAATTAGAATTAAATATGTTGCCAGTATTCTGAGTTTAAAAATCTCGGTTGATTGGAAGTGCGTATATGTTGAAGTGAAAGTTGTGTGATTGTTTCGCACCAGACATTTAGTATTAAAATTAAGTTTTTTTGAAGAAGTTAAAAATTATATATTACATTAATTGGGTAAAATCCAAAAATTTATATAAAAAGTGTAGTACTTACATTAATGGGAGGAGGGTCTGAAACCATGGCCGCTAAGTCAGCACTCAGACTCCAAAGATTTTCTTTAAACTTAGAGCGTTTAAACAGATAAATGCTTATTTCTTTTATTTGAAAATTTTCCTGAGAAAATTGATTTTTTTTGGGGGGGAGGGTATTTTGGAGGAACGACAAATTCATGCATTCCTCTTAGACTTTCTTCAGCAATGATTTCCAGAAGATTTTCTTTGTTGGCCGTTAGTTGTAATATGGAAACAAGAATTAGTTGGCTTCTCGACCAATTCAAGGTAAAAAACCAAAACCAAAAAAAGTAATTTTGTAATTGTTTTTTAATAATTTACAAGTTCGACGTTTCGACAAACTTTGTTTGCCTTCTTCAGGAACAATACAAAATGAAGAGAAAAAATTATAACATAAATCACAAATAAAATACATGGGTGCGATTACAGTAGGACTGCTGAGTCTGTAATGAAAGGGTGTATGTTGTAATACAGAAAGCCAGGAGAAGGGAGGACCGTTATGTGTGGAGAAAGTAATGTATGGAGAGGGGGTACAAAAAGAAAAAAAGAGAAAAAAAAATAATAAATAAAAATAAATAAATAAAAAAATAATAATAAATAAATAAATAAATAAACAATTTTTCTACCCTCTCTCCATACATTACTTTCTCTACACATAACGGTACTTACATAACGGTCCCCCCTTCTCCTGGCTTTCTACATTACAACATACACCCTTTCATTACAGACTTAGCAGTCCTACTGTAATCGCACCCATGTATTTTATTTGTGTTTTATGTTATAATTTTTTCTCTTCATTTTGTATTGTTCCTGAAGAAGGCAAACAAAGTTTGTTGAAACGTCGAACTTGTAAATTATTAAAAAACAATTACAAAATTACTTTTTTGGTTTTGGTTTTTTACCTTGAATTGGTCGAGAAGCCAACTAATTCTTGTTTTCATAATGCTTTCAGCATTGCATTGCCTTTCTTCTAAAAAAGATACTAGAATTCCTATTCTTGATTTCATTAGCATTTCTATCAATATTTTTGAAGCATTGCTATCAAATTCCAAATTTGAAGAGAATCGAATAAGTGGAAATGCTTGACAGAATAGACTTCTCAGTTTTTTGAATTTCTCTTAAAAACGGCAGAAAAGATAATTTTATTTTAAACATGCAATACTCATGGCAACGAAACAAAAGTATCACTCGAAACATTTTTTCGGATAAAATGAATTTTAAGGTGTTTTGTCTACTGTCATCTGAACTACAATGCAATCACTTGAAGTAATATCTGCCATGTTTGTTAATCATCATCCATATATTTATACGAACTGAAATAAAACTTCAAGTTATTGACAACTTTGTCAAATTTTATACATGTGTTATTAACTGCAGTAAGAGAAAGTCGTATGAGTGTTTCACATCAAACATTTATTTTTAATGTTTGCAATTTTCTCAAAAAATGATCCCAAAAATTTTAATTAAGTTTACATGTTGCATTGATAACTAGCTGATGGCGATGGAACGATTACAATGAACACACACGCACACTAGCACTATAATCAATTTATTTATTCAACGATTTAATGAGTAGGAAGAGAAAATTTTATGGTGGAAAGAGTGACCGAACCAAAAATATAATGTTGTAGCGTGGTGAATGATTGTTAGAATGGTAGTGTTAGCTGTTATGAGTCACTTGAAGTGTGTTGTGGTTAGGTTAGTTTTACTTGCTTGTTCATATGGTAAATAGTTGGTTTGGTTAGCATGGGAACGATTAAAGATAGGGAATGGATTAGCTCAGTGGTTAGTGTGTTGGCCTCCTACGCGGAGGTCCTCGATTCGAGTCCACTTATTACCCCTTAGATTTCTTTCTTCCTAGGAGCCTCTACAGCTAACTGTTTGGTGATGGACAGTGCAGTCTGTAGCTGGAGAACACTGTCCGGATAGCGGCTGTACACTGAGAAATCTCCGGGTGCCAATGACCACAGATATTTCTGCGCCTTAAATTAAAAAAAGAAAAAAACTAAGATTAATCTTGACACCTTAAACTCCATCTGACGACTATTTTTTGAGCTTTCAGATGGTCTGTTTTTTATTCAGTTTCTCCTATCTTTATATGGTAACTTGAGGCAGCTTCTATATAGTTTAAGTGCTTCTGGAGGCAGTGTGGTGGCATTTGCTGCGGCTGATATTGACACTATTGTGTCCCGCATATAAATTTGTGGCGAATTATTACGATGGTTTCCATTAAAATGTAAATTACACAAGTCTGACACATTATTTGTTAAGTTTTCCCAGTCAATTGTATTTAGGCAAGATTATTTAGACGAGATGAAGGTGTAACGTTAGGATTCAGTAAATATTATTATTTACTTTAAGCAAACTTCCAAAAACATGAATAAAGATTTTCTGAAGTTTGTTATAGTGGAGGATTGTGAAGTGATAGAATTATGATATGAATGTGGGTTCGGGGGAGTAGTGGAACAGTAAAGTGTTAGTGTGTGATAGGCAGTGTCGTCTTCTAAGATATGACACACCACAGTATGTGTAGTCTGGAGAACCTCACCTATTATAACACACTTACCACCTATAAGCGCAGTAAATGCCACTCTCTACTTGCCAAATCTTTGCTTCACCAACTACCCCTCACGACCTGCGCCATGCCAAGTAACATTATTACCCGCATAACAATTAACCCGCACAATATGGTAAATAGAGTAGTTGTCTCTCCTGAAGTTTAATAATCTTTATTGTTGAATTTCAACGAAGCCAACCTAATTGTGTGAATATGGAGAGACAGAACGACACAACTCCATCCACTTTTACTTCACTACCATTAATTCTTAACAAACTTAAATTAATCAGAACACTACTACAACTATAAATCTTGTTTATAATTTCTAATTATCATTTTTAATTAGTGAAAATTGTTTAATTACAATTAATTTTATTGGAGTTTTCTTTGTCTCTTTTTTCTTTTTATACTATAAAACTAAATATTGCGATGTTATTATTCTTTTGCATTTTCATAATTTTAGTTTTTAGTCAATTGAAATTTGATTAACATTATATTGAAACTTTTGAAGTTTAAAACTTTTCGCGATTTGGCACTTTTCAGAGCTTGGCATAGCAACACTTTCGTGGTCTGTGAGAATCACTTCCACATATACTTAACATGATAAGATCGAATCCTAGCATTTCTAATTAATCAAACATTTTTTCTAATTAAATGCAAAATACTTAGGAATAAATAGAAGATAAATAAGCAATAAATTAGAATGATAAAATAAACGATAATAGACTAAACGATAAACTACTAAAAGATAATAAGTTTAAATGAAACTGTGTATAGTCGCGTAAACTGCTGCTCGTGTACAGCCGCTATCCGGACAGTGTTCTCCAGCTACAGACTGCACTGTCCATCACCAAACAGTTAGCTGTAGAGGCTCCTAGGAAGAAAGAAATCTAAGGGGTAATAAGTGGACTCGAATCGAGGACCTCCGCGTAGGAGGCCAACACACTAACCACTGAGCTAATCCATTCCCTATCTTTAATCGTTCCCATGCTAACCAAACCAACTATTTACCATATGAACAAGCAAGTAAAACTAACCTAACCACAACACACTTCAAGTGACTCATAACAGCTAACACTACCATTCTAACAATCATTCACCACGCTACAACATTATATTTTTGGTTCGGTCACTCTTTCCACCATAAAATTTTCTCTTCCTACTCATTAAATCGTTGAATAAATAAATTGATTATAGTGCTAGTGTGCGTGTGTGTTCATTGTAATCGTTCCATCGCCATCAGCTAGTTATCAATGCAACATGTAAACTTAATTAAAATTTTTGGGATCATTTTTTGAGAAAATTGCAAACATTAAAAATAAATGTTTGATGTGAAACACTCATACGACTTTCTCTTACTCAAACACGAAAAATCGTAGAAAGTTCAAAATTGATATTCCGTTTACATATCACAATGGGATCCGAGAGTGGGTCATCTGTCAAAATTCCTCAACCGGAAGTACCACTTTATTAGTTGGGTTTTACTTTCTTGCGATTTTCTCAAAAATGTCTCCGATGATTTTCCAGAAACTTGGTATATCAAGTACACATTCAAAGAGCTACAACTTTTATTTGTAACATTTCTCCAGGGTAATTCATTTAAGGGCAGTTTTGAGGGAGCGGTGGGTATTAAGTTTTCCTCTTAAGTGCTGTCACCTAAATAATATTAATTAGAATTAAATATGCTGTTGAAATTTCGATTTTGAAAAAATTTCGATGACCGGAAGTGCGTTTTTACTGAAATGTGTTTTCAGTTTTCTGGTATCATCTCGAAAACGGCTCCAACGATTTTCTTTAAATTAGCAATGTGAACTACACATATAAAGAACTACGACTTTTATTTGAAACATTTCTCCTGATAATCTCATTTAAGGGGGCTTTTGGGGGAGGGGTGGGGTTATGTTTTTCTCTTAAGTGCTATCATAGGTAATCACCTATGATAATTATACTAGCCAAACAAAATTAATTAGAAATAAATAGATGGCCAAAATTCCGAGATTCAAGAAAATTAGTGGACCGGTAGTGCGCTTTTACTGAACAGTTCTCCGATTTTCTACAAATTTCATTAAATGTGGTACACTAACTATAACATTTGTCAACTACAATTTTGAAAACGGGAGTAAGGGAAAGTTGTGTGTAACCACTGCACTAGTCCGTTTCCTATATTATAATAAAATTTACTTCATTTTTTCAACAGTCTCTATTTATGGTTGCTAAAGTGCATAATAAATTTAAATACGTTAAAGGAGTCCCAAAAAACTACTTTAAGCGTTCATTTTAATCGTTACATCGACATAATCTGTTATCAATACAACATCTTAAGCTTAATTAAAATTGTTGGCGTCATTTATGGGAAAATCATAAACTTTAAAAAAATGAATTTTCCGGGGACAATGTTTTATAATATAAAAGTAATGGATTTAATAGAAAAGAAGGGATATCAAAATTGTAGAAAGTGAAAAAAATCTGTTCAGGAAAGTCGTACTTTTGAGAGACAGTTGCCTGAAACTTTGTATCTGGTGATTCACAATCGGAATTGGAGAACCTGGCGAGTTGATTCATGATTAAAAAAATTTTTAGCACTCATGGTTGAAAAATTGAAAAATCCTGTGGGCGAATCTAACCAGAAAAGATCTGCAGCATATGTCAGTCTGAGAAAAATATGCTTTGTATGTTGACGGCTTTCCTCACGGGGCATTTTAGACCCTCAGAAGGCGTCTGAAGAAACTGGGCCTAGAACACGGTATCACCTGTAGATTCTGTGAAGAGATAGAACGCTCCTAAGGGACTCCGATGCTATCATTCAAGTAAGATTTGGGAGCCTGGCGTAAGATATACCATCCCTAGAACCTTCCCAGACCCTTAGATTCCTCAGAGATTTTAATCTGGAACCGGTGCTGTAGGTGAGTGTCTCACCGCTGGCACCAGTGGGTAGCACAACAGACCTCTTTTTGCCGTAATGTACAATATCCCCTTCTCCAAAATAAAAATCCTCTTCCAGCAGAATAAAAGGTAAAAACTATTATTTATTTGGTTAGTATTACATTCTTTTGATTGTTGATTACATTTCTTTTTTGATACTGATTCGATGTTATCGATTTTAAATAAAATAAACCAGTGAAATAACTATCATCTAAAGAAATTAGCTAGCATGTCAAATTTTATATTGGTAGGAGAGTAGCCCTTTAATTTAGTTATATGATGTACTTTATATGTGTAGGTGCCATCTCGCAATTCATTTGATATATGTGTCACACCAGTCAGACTGTAGTCCGGGTGATGGTGAATATGGAAACTGGATATTCCAGAGTGCTGGTAGAAGCTTGGTGCCCCGTGTCCATCGTGTGTGAGAGGTAGTAAGCAAATCCATCTCCCTACACAGTAACTCAGTCAGTATCCATTTCAATGCAGAATGGCGTGGGAACCGACCAGTAGTATGAGAGTAGAATTTTGTAACTCTATGGCCGTGTTTTACTCACTAGTCTAGTTTGTTCTGTTAGTGGGGTTTGCTCACTTGGTTTATGTTGGATTAGAAATGGTAGAGTAAAGTGGCTATCCTCTCCACTCCGTTCTTATCCATGCCTGTACCATCCAAAAACACAACCCATTGGTGTACTGACAACTTCATTTAACTTTATATATAAAACCCTTTTATGGTTTCCCTTTCCTAGCCACCCACACAACTTGAATACTGGAGCAACGAAGGTCGGGTCCAGAATGTGAAAGAGATGTCAAACAATGGCACACATTTTAGTTATTGTAAACTGTGGGCAATAAACAATAAATATGACGGCCTAAAATATACCCAAAACAAAATATTCATATTGTAAAGTATATTTCGATATTGTAATCATGAAATATTTATTATTAGACTCAATATTACGATTATTGTCAATTTTGTATGTAGGCAGTTTCATCATTTATTCAAATATAGGCCGCCGTTTTGTACGGCGCCAATTTCCACATTTTGACTAGCAGAAAATATTTTCTCCATGACCTGTGGAATAGATTTTCCAAATGTATTTTTAAAAAAATTATTGTTTTCTATTTACATACACTGACGCAAAACCTCAACTATTTTCGAAATAATATATAAAAATTATTTTTACTTCCTCTTGCTCCTGGTAACAGGAAGTATTCTAATCGTGTTAAATACATACGATGGAATGTATTAAGTTCCATCTGAATTATATGTTTTGACGTCCCATGAGTCCGGAAAAATGGTTTTTAGAAAATAGTCTGTGTGCGTGTGTGTGTGTATATGTGTGTGTGTGTATGTCAGTTTATGTGAACAGCGTACGTAGTTCAGAAATAAAAAGTCGCATTCAGTTTAGGTATTTTGCGATTTTCTCGAAAATGGGTCCAACAATTTTCTTCGCTATATCAATTTAAAGGGATCCAAAGCAGAGAGAGACAATTTTAAAATCTCATTCGCTACTTAGGCCAGACTAGAGTACAGAGACTCTGTATATGTACAGCTGCGCTAGCCCTACAACGGATAGTCTTTAGAACCGTTTATACAGCAGTTACAACGCGTCAGCAACCAACTAATACCTTTCTCTTTACTCAGCCTAAATTTCTCGCAACCTAATTTCTATTTACGTGTAAAGTCCTGGCAATTTTGTGTCACTACTTTGGGATCCATAGCAGAGAGTAAGACAAAATTGAGAATCTCAATCGTTACTTGGGATCTCTTTACAATCACTTACACATAATTAATAGTTACATTTCTTTATTTGTAACATTTCTCTGGGAAAATTCATTTAAGGCTGCTTTTTGAGGAAGAATGGGGTTTATGTTTTGTGCTAATTAAGTTTATCATACCATTACTTCATCTAAATAATATTAATTAGAATTAAATATGTTGCCAGTATTCTGAGTTTAAAAATCTCGGTTGATTGGAAGTGCGTATATGTTGAAGTGAAAGTTGTGTGATTGTTTCGCACCAGACATTTAGTATTAAAATTAAGTTTTTTTGAAGAAGTTAAAAATTATATATTACATTAATTGGGTAAAATCCAAAAATTTATATAAAAAGTGTAGTACTTACATTAATGGGAGGAGGGTCTGAAACCATGGCCGCTAAGTCAGCACTCAGACTCCAAAGATTTTCTTTAAACTTAGAGCGTTTAAACAGATAAATGCTTATTTCTTTTATTTGAAAATTTTCCTGAGAAAATTGATTTTTTTTGGGGGGGAGGGTATTTTGGAGGAACGACAAATTCATGCATTCCTCTTAGACTTTCTTCAGCAATGATTTCCAGAAGATTTTCTTTGTTGGCCGTTAGTTGTAATATGGAAACAAGAATTAGTTGGCTTCTCGACCAATTCAAGGTAAAAAACCAAAACCAAAAAAAGTAATTTTGTAATTGTTTTTTAATAATTTACAAGTTCGACGTTTCGACAAACTTTGTTTGCCTTCTTCAGGAACAATACAAAATGAAGAGAAAAAATTATAACATAAATCACAAATAAAATACATGGGTGCGATTACAGTAGGACTGCTGAGTCTGTAATGAAAGGGTGTATGTTGTAATACAGAAAGCCAGGAGAAGGGAGGACCGTTATGTGTGGAGAAAGTAATGTATGGAGAGGGGGTACAAAAAGAAAAAAAGAGAAAAAAAAATAATAAATAAAAATAAATAAATAAAAAAATAATAATAAATAAATAAATAAATAAACAATTTTTCTACCCTCTCTCCATACATTACTTTCTCTACACATAACGGTACTTACATAACGGTCCCCCCTTCTCCTGGCTTTCTACATTACAACATACACCCTTTCATTACAGACTTAGCAGTCCTACTGTAATCGCACCCATGTATTTTATTTGTGTTTTATGTTATAATTTTTTCTCTTCATTTTGTATTGTTCCTGAAGAAGGCAAACAAAGTTTGTTGAAACGTCGAACTTGTAAATTATTAAAAAACAATTACAAAATTACTTTTTTGGTTTTGGTTTTTTACCTTGAATTGGTCGAGAAGCCAACTAATTCTTGTTTTCATAATGCTTTCAGCATTGCATTGCCTTTCTTCTAAAAAAGATACTAGAATTCCTATTCTTGATTTCATTAGCATTTCTATCAATATTTTTGAAGCATTGCTATCAAATTCCAAATTTGAAGAGAATCGAATAAGTGGAAATGCTTGACAGAATAGACTTCTCAGTTTTTTGAATTTCTCTTAAAAACGGCAGAAAAGATAATTTTATTTTAAACATGCAATACTCATGGCAACGAAACAAAAGTATCACTCGAAACATTTTTTCGGATAAAATGAATTTTAAGGTGTTTTGTCTACTGTCATCTGAACTACAATGCAATCACTTGAAGTAATATCTGCCATGTTTGTTAATCATCATCCATATATTTATACGAACTGAAATAAAACTTCAAGTTATTGACAACTTTGTCAAATTTTATACATGTGTTATTAACTGCAGTAAGAGAAAGTCGTATGAGTGTTTCACATCAAACATTTATTTTTAATGTTTGCAATTTTCTCAAAAAATGATCCCAAAAATTTTAATTAAGTTTACATGTTGCATTGATAACTAGCTGATGGCGATGGAACGATTACAATGAACACACACGCACACTAGCACTATAATCAATTTATTTATTCAACGATTTAATGAGTAGGAAGAGAAAATTTTATGGTGGAAAGAGTGACCGAACCAAAAATATAATGTTGTAGCGTGGTGAATGATTGTTAGAATGGTAGTGTTAGCTGTTATGAGTCACTTGAAGTGTGTTGTGGTTAGGTTAGTTTTACTTGCTTGTTCATATGGTAAATAGTTGGTTTGGTTAGCATGGGAACGATTAAAGATAGGGAATGGATTAGCTCAGTGGTTAGTGTGTTGGCCTCCTACGCGGAGGTCCTCGATTCGAGTCCACTTATTACCCCTTAGATTTCTTTCTTCCTAGGAGCCTCTACAGCTAACTGTTTGGTGATGGACAGTGCAGTCTGTAGCTGGAGAACACTGTCCGGATAGCGGCTGTACACTGAGAAATCTCCGGGTGCCAATGACCACAGATATTTCTGCGCCTTAAATTAAAAAAAGAAAAAAACTAAGATTAATCTTGACACCTTAAACTCCATCTGACGACTATTTTTTGAGCTTTCAGATGGTCTGTTTTTTATTCAGTTTCTCCTATCTTTATATGGTAACTTGAGGCAGCTTCTATATAGTTTAAGTGCTTCTGGAGGCAGTGTGGTGGCATTTGCTGCGGCTGATATTGACACTATTGTGTCCCGCATATAAATTTGTGGCGAATTATTACGATGGTTTCCATTAAAATGTAAATTACACAAGTCTGACACATTATTTGTTAAGTTTTCCCAGTCAATTGTATTTAGGCAAGATTATTTAGACGAGATGAAGGTGTAACGTTAGGATTCAGTAAATATTATTATTTACTTTAAGCAAACTTCCAAAAACATGAATAAAGATTTTCTGAAGTTTGTTATAGTGGAGGATTGTGAAGTGATAGAATTATGATATGAATGTGGGTTCGGGGGAGTAGTGGAACAGTAAAGTGTTAGTGTGTGATAGGCAGTGTCGTCTTCTAAGATATGACACACCACAGTATGTGTAGTCTGGAGAACCTCACCTATTATAACACACTTACCACCTATAAGCGCAGTAAATGCCACTCTCTACTTGCCAAATCTTTGCTTCACCAACTACCCCTCACGACCTGCGCCATGCCAAGTAACATTATTACCCGCATAACAATTAACCCGCACAATATGGTAAATAGAGTAGTTGTCTCTCCTGAAGTTTAATAATCTTTATTGTTGAATTTCAACGAAGCCAACCTAATTGTGTGAATATGGAGAGACAGAACGACACAACTCCATCCACTTTTACTTCACTACCATTAATTCTTAACAAACTTAAATTAATCAGAACACTACTACAACTATAAATCTTGTTTATAATTTCTAATTATCATTTTTAATTAGTGAAAATTGTTTAATTACAATTAATTTTATTGGAGTTTTCTTTGTCTCTTTTTTCTTTTTATACTATAAAACTAAATATTGCGATGTTATTATTCTTTTGCATTTTCATAATTTTAGTTTTTAGTCAATTGAAATTTGATTAACATTATATTGAAACTTTTGAAGTTTAAAACTTTTCGCGATTTGGCACTTTTCAGAGCTTGGCATAGCAACACTTTCGTGGTCTGTGAGAATCACTTCCACATATACTTAACATGATAAGATCGAATCCTAGCATTTCTAATTAATCAAACATTTTTTCTAATTAAATGCAAAATACTTAGGAATAAATAGAAGATAAATAAGCAATAAATTAGAATGATAAAATAAACGATAATAGACTAAACGATAAACTACTAAAAGATAATAAGTTTAAATGAAACTGTGTATAGTCGCGTAAACTGCTGCTCGTGTACAGCCGCTATCCGGACAGTGTTCTCCAGCTACAGACTGCACTGTCCATCACCAAACAGTTAGCTGTAGAGGCTCCTAGGAAGAAAGAAATCTAAGGGGTAATAAGTGGACTCGAATCGAGGACCTCCGCGTAGGAGGCCAACACACTAACCACTGAGCTAATCCATTCCCTATCTTTAATCGTTCCCATGCTAACCAAACCAACTATTTACCATATGAACAAGCAAGTAAAACTAACCTAACCACAACACACTTCAAGTGACTCATAACAGCTAACACTACCATTCTAACAATCATTCACCACGCTACAACATTATATTTTTGGTTCGGTCACTCTTTCCACCATAAAATTTTCTCTTCCTACTCATTAAATCGTTGAATAAATAAATTGATTATAGTGCTAGTGTGCGTGTGTGTTCATTGTAATCGTTCCATCGCCATCAGCTAGTTATCAATGCAACATGTAAACTTAATTAAAATTTTTGGGATCATTTTTTGAGAAAATTGCAAACATTAAAAATAAATGTTTGATGTGAAACACTCATACGACTTTCTCTTACTCAAACACGAAAAATCGTAGAAAGTTCAAAATTGATATTCCGTTTACATATCACAATGGGATCCGAGAGTGGGTCATCTGTCAAAATTCCTCAACCGGAAGTACCACTTTATTAGTTGGGTTTTACTTTCTTGCGATTTTCTCAAAAATGTCTCCGATGATTTTCCAGAAACTTGGTATATCAAGTACACATTCAAAGAGCTACAACTTTTATTTGTAACATTTCTCCAGGGTAATTCATTTAAGGGCAGTTTTGAGGGAGCGGTGGGTATTAAGTTTTCCTCTTAAGTGCTGTCACCTAAATAATATTAATTAGAATTAAATATGCTGTTGAAATTTCGATTTTGAAAAAATTTCGATGACCGGAAGTGCGTTTTTACTGAAATGTGTTTTCAGTTTTCTGGTATCATCTCGAAAACGGCTCCAACGATTTTCTTTAAATTAGCAATGTGAACTACACATATAAAGAACTACGACTTTTATTTGAAACATTTCTCCTGATAATCTCATTTAAGGGGGCTTTTGGGGGAGGGGTGGGGTTATGTTTTTCTCTTAAGTGCTATCATAGGTAATCACCTATGATAATTATACTAGCCAAACAAAATTAATTAGAAATAAATAGATGGCCAAAATTCCGAGATTCAAGAAAATTAGTGGACCGGTAGTGCGCTTTTACTGAACAGTTCTCCAATTTTCTACAAATTTCATTAAATGTGGTACACTAACTATAACATTTGTCAACTACAATTTTGAAAACGGGAGTAAGGGAAAGTTGTGTGTAACCACTGCACTAGTCCGTTTCCTATATTATAATAAAATTTACTTCATTTTTTCAACAGTCTCTATTTATGGTTGCTAAAGTGCATAATAAATTTAAATACGTTAAAGGAGTCCCAAAAAACTACTTTAAGCGTTCATTTTAATCGTTACATCGACATAATCTGTTATCAATACAACATCTTAAGCTTAATTAAAATTGTTGGCGTCATTTATGGGAAAATCATAAACTTTAAAAAAATGAATTTTCCGGGGACAATGTTTTATAATATAAAAGTAATGGATTTAATAGAAAAGAAGGGATATCAAAATTGTAGAAAGTGAAAAAAATCTGTTCAGGAAAGTCGTACTTTTGAGAGACAGTTGCCTGAAACTTTGTATCTGGTGATTCACAATCGGAATTGGAGAACCTGGCGAGTTGATTCATGATTAAAAAAATTTTTAGCACTCATGGTTGAAAAATTGAAAAATCCTGTGGGCGAATCTAACCAGAAAAGATCTGCAGCATATGTCAGTCTGAGAAAAATATGCTTTGTATGTTGACGGCTTTCCTCACGGGGCATTTTAGACCCTCAGAAGGCGTCTGAAGAAACTGGGCCTAGAACACGGTATCACCTGTAGATTCTGTGAAGAGATAGAACGCTCCTAAGGGACTCCGATGCTATCATTCAAGTAAGATTTGGGAGCCTGGCGTAAGATATACCATCCCTAGAACCTTCCCAGACCCTTAGATTCCTCAGAGATTTTAATCTGGAACCGGTGCTGTAGGTGAGTGTCTCACCGCTGGCACCAGTGGGTAGCACAACAGACCTCTTTTTGCCGTAATGTACAATATCCCCTTCTCCAAAATAAAAATCCTCTTCCAGCAGAATAAAAGGTAAAAACTATTATTTATTTGGTTAGTATTACATTCTTTTGATTGTTGATTACATTTCTTTTTTGATACTGATTCGATGTTATCGATTTTAAATAAAATAAACCAGTGAAATAACTATCATCTAAAGAAATTAGCTAGCATGTCAAATTTTATATTGGTAGGAGAGTAGCCCTTTAATTTAGTTATATGATGTACTTTATATGTGTAGGTGCCATCTCGCAATTCATTTGATATATGTGTCACACCAGTCAGACTGTAGTCCGGGTGATGGTGAATATGGAAACTGGATATTCCAGAGTGCTGGTAGAAGCTTGGTGCCCCGTGTCCATCGTGTGTGAGAGGTAGTAAGCAAATCCATCTCCCTACACAGTAACTCAGTCAGTATCCATTTCAATGCAGAATGGCGTGGGAACCGACCAGTAGTATGAGAGTAGAATTTTGTAACTCTATGGCCGTGTTTTACTCACTAGTCTAGTTTGTTCTGTTAGTGGGGTTTGCTCACTTGGTTTATGTTGGATTAGAAATGGTAGAGTAAAGTGGCTATCCTCTCCACTCCGTTCTTATCCATGCCTGTACCATCCAAAAACACAACCCATTGGTGTACTGACAACTTCATTTAACTTTATATATAAAACCCTTTTATGGTTTCCCTTTCCTAGCCACCCACACAACTTGAATACTGGAGCAACGAAGGTCGGGTCCAGAATGTGAAAGAGATGTCAAACAATGGCACACATTTTAGTTATTGTAAACTGTGGGCAATAAACAATAAATATGACGGCCTAAAATATACCCAAAACAAAATATTCATATTGTAAAGTATATTTCGATATTGTAATCATGAAATATTTATTATTAGACTCAATATTACGATTATTGTCAATTTTGTATGTAGGCAGTTTCATCATTTATTCAAATATAGGCCGCCGTTTTGTACGGCGCCAATTTCCACATTTTGACTAGCAGAAAATATTTTCTCCATGACCTGTGGAATAGATTTTCCAAATGTATTTTTAAAAAAATTATTGTTTTCTATTTACATACACTGACGCAAAACCTCAACTATTTTCGAAATAATATATAAAAATTATTTTTACTTCCTCTTGCTCCTGGTAACAGGAAGTATTCTAATCGTGTTAAATACATACGATGGAATGTATTAAGTTCCATCTGAATTATATGTTTTGACGTCCCATGAGTCCGGAAAAATGGTTTTTAGAAAATAGTCTGTGTGCGTGTGTGTGTGTATATGTGTGTGTGTGTATGTCAGTTTATGTGAACAGCGTACGTAGTTCAGAAATAAAAAGTCGCATTCAGTTTAGGTATTTTGCGATTTTCTCGAAAATGGGTCCAACAATTTTCTTCGCTATATCAATTTAAAGGGATCCAAAGCAGAGAGAGACAATTTTAAAATCTCATTCGCTACTTAGGCCAGACTAGAGTACAGAGACTCTGTATATGTACAGCTGCGCTAGCCCTACAACGGATAGTCTTTAGAACCGTTTATACAGCAGTTACAACGCGTCAGCAACCAACTAATACCTTTCTCTTTACTCAGCCTAAATTTCTCGCAACCTAATTTCTATTTACGTGTAAAGTCCTGGCAATTTTGTGTCACTACTTTGGGATCCATAGCAGAGAGTAAGACAAAATTGAGAATCTCAATCGTTACTTGGGATCTCTTTACAATCACTTACACATAATTAATAGTTACATTTCTTTATTTGTAACATTTCTCTGGGAAAATTCATTTAAGGCTGCTTTTTGAGGAAGAATGGGGTTTATGTTTTGTGCTAATTAAGTTTATCATACCATTACTTCATCTAAATAATATTAATTAGAATTAAATATGTTGCCAGTATTCTGAGTTTAAAAATCTCGGTTGATTGGAAGTGCGTATATGTTGAAGTGAAAGTTGTGTGATTGTTTCGCACCAGACATTTAGTATTAAAATTAAGTTTTTTTGAAGAAGTTAAAAATTATATATTACATTAATTGGGTAAAATCCAAAAATTTATATAAAAAGTGTAGTACTTACATTAATGGGAGGAGGGTCTGAAACCATGGCCGCTAAGTCAGCACTCAGACTCCAAAGATTTTCTTTAAACTTAGAGCGTTTAAACAGATAAATGCTTATTTCTTTTATTTGAAAATTTTCCTGAGAAAATTGATTTTTTTTGGGGGGGAGGGTATTTTGGAGGAACGACAAATTCATGCATTCCTCTTAGACTTTCTTCAGCAATGATTTCCAGAAGATTTTCTTTGTTGGCCGTTAGTTGTAATATGGAAACAAGAATTAGTTGGCTTCTCGACCAATTCAAGGTAAAAAACCAAAACCAAAAAAAGTAATTTTGTAATTGTTTTTTAATAATTTACAAGTTCGACGTTTCGACAAACTTTGTTTGCCTTCTTCAGGAACAATACAAAATGAAGAGAAAAAATTATAACATAAATCACAAATAAAATACATGGGTGCGATTACAGTAGGACTGCTGAGTCTGTAATGAAAGGGTGTATGTTGTAATACAGAAAGCCAGGAGAAGGGAGGACCGTTATGTGTGGAGAAAGTAATGTATGGAGAGGGGGTACAAAAAGAAAAAAATCAATTCGTTTAATCATGAATCAACTCGCCAGGTTCTCCAATTCCGATTGTGAATCACCAGATACAAAGTTTCAGGCAACTGTCTCTCAAAAGTACGACTTTCCTGAACAGATTTTTTTCACTTTCTACAATTTTGATATCCCTTCTTTTCTATTAAATCCATTACTTTTATATTATAAAACATTGTCCCCGGAAAATTCATTTTTTTAAAGTTTATGATTTTCCCATAAATGACGCCAACAATTTTAATTAAGCTTAAGATGTTGTATTGATAACAGATTATGTCGATGTAACGATTAAAATGAACGCTTAAAGTAGTTTTTTGGGACTCCTTTAACGTATTTAAATTTATTATGCACTTTAGCAACCATAAATAGAGACTGTTGAAAAAATGAAGTAAATTTTATTATAATATAGGAAACGGACTAGTGCAGTGGTTACACACAACTTTCCCTTACTCCCGTTTTCAAAATTGTAGTTGACAAATGTTATAGTTAGTGTACCACATTTAATGAAATTTGTAGAAAATCGGAGAACTGTTCAGTAAAAGCGCACTACCGGTCCACTAATTTTCTTGAATCTCGGAATTTTGGCCATCTATTTATTTCTAATTAATTTTGTTTGGCTAGTATAATTATCATAGGTGATTACCTATGATAGCACTTAAGAGAAAAACATAACCCCACCCCTCCCCCAAAAGCCCCCTTAAATGAGATTATCAGGAGAAATGTTTCAAATAAAAGTCGTAGTTCTTTATATGTGTAGTTCACATTGCTAATTTAAAGAAAATCGTTGGAGCCGTTTTCGAGATGATACCAGAAAACTGAAAACACGTTTCAGTAAAAACGCACTTCCGGTCATCGAAATTTTTTCAAAATCGAAATTTCAACAGCATATTTAATTCTAATTAATATTATTTAGGTGACAGCACTTAAGAGGAAAACTTAATACCCACCGCTCCCTCAAAACTGCCCTTAAATGAATTACCCTGGAGAAATGTTACAAATAAAAGTTGTAGCTCTTTGAATGTGTACTTGATATACCAAGTTTCTGGAAAATCATCGGAGACATTTTTGAGAAAATCGCAAGAAAGTAAAACCCAACTAATAAAGTGGTACTTCCGGTTGAGGAATTTTGACAGATGACCCACTGTCGGATCCCATTGTGATATGTAAACGGAATATCAATTTTGAACTTTCTACGATTTTTCGTGTTTGAGTAAGAGAAAGTCGTATGAGTGTTTCACATCAAACATTTATTTTTAATGTTTGCAATTTTCTCAAAAAATGATCCCAAAAATTTTAATTAAGTTTACATGTTGCATTGATAACTAGCTGATGGCGATGGAACGATTACAATGAACACACACGCACACTAGCACTATAATCAATTTATTTATTCAACGATTTAATGAGTAGGAAGAGAAAATTTTATGGTGGAAAGAGTGACCGAACCAAAAATATAATGTTGTAGCGTGGTGAATGATTGTTAGAATGGTAGTGTTAGCTGTTATGAGTCACTTGAAGTGTGTTGTGGTTAGGTTAGTTTTACTTGCTTGTTCATATGGTAAATAGTTGGTTTGGTTAGCATGGGAACGATTAAAGATAGGGAATGGATTAGCTCAGTGGTTAGTGTGTTGGCCTCCTACGCGGAGGTCCTCGATTCGAGTCCACTTATTACCCCTTAGATTTCTTTCTTCCTAGGAGCCTCTACAGCTAACTGTTTGGTGATGGACAGTGCAGTCTGTAGCTGGAGAACACTGTCCGGATAGCGGCTGTACACGAGCAGCAGTTTACGCGACTATACACAGTTTCATTTAAACTTATTATCTTTTAGTAGTTTATCGTTTAGTCTATTATCGTTTATTTTATCATTCTAATTTATTGCTTATTTATCTTCTATTTATTCCTAAGTATTTTGCATTTAATTAGAAAAAATGTTTGATTAATTAGAAATGCTAGGATTCGATCTTATCATGTTAAGTATATGTGGAAGTGATTCTCACAGACCACGAAAGTGTTGCTATGCCAAGCTCTGAAAAGTGCCAAATCGCGAAAAGTTTTAAACTTCAAAAGTTTCAATATAATGTTAATCAAATTTCAATTGACTAAAAACTAAAATTATGAAAATGCAAAAGAATAATAACATCGCAATATTTAGTTTT